>VDFB02073826.1:0-67918 GCA_007258455.2 Sequoia sempervirens
CAACTTTACATACTTGTACTTGTGTCAATAAAATATGTGAATAACTAATAAACCACACTTGATCAATGAAACATTACATCAAAGAGAATCCAAATAACAATCTATGAGAAATTGAAACAAATAAACTCTCTAAAAATAGTACTTACCTCTTACAATTTACTGTCTTTGTTAGGTCAGTATCCTCAATTCTTGAAGGAAATTTAGCCAAATTTCCACGTCTCACAAATTCCTTTTATGTAGTTTATTTGAGGTCCATTTTCATGATCACATAATATAGACTTTATGAACAAACTTTTCTATTTAGGAGGTGCATTTTGAAACCCACATCTTTCTTCCCTCATCTTTGAAACACTGATAGGTAAGAGATCCAGATTCAATATAGTAACATTAATAAGAAGTATCAAAAATACTTGTTTATCTTCACATAATATGGCTTTAACCTTTGAAACATTGTTTGCCCAATCTTTATATGAGGATATGCATTACAAAAGTTCATATACATCTCAAATTATGTTATGTCTAGCCAATGTTTGATATGATTTGCATAAATACTAGGTCCAATCCTGTCTCATAACATCTCTAGTATTTGATGATGGATGAGTCTGATCATGCCAAAAACCCGAGACCAAGTTCCTAACAACATCTTCAATCCTCGGAATGGGGAGCTCTACACATAATTGCCCAATTTCCTTCTAAACTCTCATCCAAAAACTTTCTCTTTTTCTCATATTTTATTAATGTGGTTCTACTATAACCAATTTCAGTTGAAAGTGCAGACATTTTTCTTTTTCTTGCTATATCTTGATGTACAATAGATGTCAATATCACCCTTCTTGTAGTGGCCTTATCCATTGATCGAGATCCTTTCCCAATGGAATCTAAACCCTTTTTAACATTTTGAACAATATCATTTTGTAATCCCATGTGTTTCTTCTTATTTGATGCCAAATGTACACCCAACAATTGTAATGAATCTTTGAGCTCATCACGAAGAAGTAAACGTGATAACAATTGGGTTTTTTCAAGTGTATCAAGATGATTGAAATGATGATTGATTATTCCATTTACAGATTTAGTCATTGACCTCTTTCTCTTATTATAAGGCTGGCTGGCATAACATTTCAGTTTCTCCATATCCATTTCAAATAAATGATCTAAATTTCTATGAGAAATTTGTTTCCTCACCTTTTCAGCTAGTTTTATATGCTCATCCATACTAGTAGGAGGAAGTGATACCGACCCCTCTCCAACATGCATTGTTTGAACTTGTGCCTCTTCCCTATCTTCAAGGACCATGTGTTCTTGAGCGGATTCATTTGATCCAATGTCTATATTTTCCTCGACTTGAGCATGAGAACTTCCTGCTTGTTGAGCCCTTCCTACATGTCACAAAATATTTTGCAAACAAAAGTGAGAGATAATGTTATATAAGTGAAGTTTATGTATGCAAGAAAAAAAAGTGATAAGACATGATGCTATAAGTGAGAGAAGTTTCTACTAGTTTTATATGCTCATCCATACCAGTAGAAGGAAGTGATCTTGACCCCTCTCCAACAAGCATTGTTTGAACTTGGGTCTCCTCCCTAACTTCAAGGTCCATGTGTTCTTCAGCGGATTTGTTTGATCCAATATCTAGATTTGGCTCGACTCCAGCTTGAGAAATTTCTGCTTGTTGTTTGAATTTACATGCAAGAAAAGAAGTGAGAGACTATGAGTTATCTAAGTGGAGTTGAAACAATTAAAATCAAAGATTCTTGAACTTAAGAATTCTATGGAACAAAAGCAATTGGAAGTAGATGATAAAGAATTTAGGGAATGCCTATGCAAGATGACTATTGGAAATATATTTATAAGAAAAACAAATTGAGGTGTTAATAAAAGTCCTAAACACACACTTGAGAGAGAGAGAGACAAGAAACAAGCATGTACCTTGTTTCTTTCTATGATAATTTTACAAGTTTTGTTCACACCTCTTTTGTTCTTCTTTTGACAATTTTCATTGAGACACATTTTTTCTTTTTCTTTGTTGTCCCATTTTCTTCTTCAACTTAAAGATGACTCAAAACAAGTCCTCTACCAACTTAGTTAAATTCTCCTCCAAATTTTTCCTTGATTGATAAAAATGAAAAGTTGTCTCTCCAATATTTGCCTCCTTGATAAATGTGCAAAAACCTCTTCTCCAAAATCTGTGCTCCAAGTGATATAAATGAGAATTAATCTTGCAATTTGATATCTAGAATAATGAAAAATAAGCTTCTATTTATATGCATATGGGATGGGAAAAAAATTATTCTAGTATACATGGAATAACTAGATCCTAGTTTAAATGAATCAAGTAGTAAACAAACAAGTTATTTCATTGTGGAGTTTGTTGTTATTTAATGCATAGGTATGCACAACATATCTAGTAATTTTAGAATTTTGTTAAAGTGTCAAAAATGTATAAGGTATAATTTGAGGTATAATTTGAATTGAATTTTGAATTGAATTATCAAGTTACTTGTCGAAAATGTATAATAGAAGGTATAATTTGAATTGAATTTTTTAATTATATTTGAATTAAATTTCAAGTTACTTGTCAAAAAGATTATATTTTGTTCTCAACTCAATGGTTCATGTTACTTAAGTCATTTAATTTAATTTTTTTTATTGTGATCAACATGAATTAACTTAATTATAAAGTGGCATTGATTTCCTAAAATTCTACTAGAGATCAAATGTATATTGAATATAAGGAAATGTAAGTTGTAAGAGATCATCAAATAAACAAACATGTATGCATATTGAATATTTAAAGCAAATGCATACATATATCATGTGTAAACATGTAACCATAAGCAAACACATGTACATACATGTAAAGAGATTCAATGTATAAACATAACACATGTTATAAGCAAAGAGGTAAATGTATGTATATATCATATAAGAAAATGTATGTACATATCATATAAGAAAATTAATGTAAATTAGAGATCATCAAATGTCAAATACTAAAGATCAACAAATAAGCAAATGTATGTATATATCATATAAGCAAATGCAAGAGATCATCAAATCTCGAATACTAAAGATCATTATATAAGAAAATACATGTAGTAAAGATCATAAATCTAGTGTGCAGGGCCTAATATGAATGTCGACTCCTGGTCGAACGACCATCTGAATGAGAACGGTCTTGCTCTGATAGATGTGTTGAGCCCTGCAAATAAAATTGTGTATAGAATGTGTTAAATACATATAATTTATATTAAATAAATTTTATGAAAGTTATTTTAAAATGAACTTGTATTTTTAAATATCTATCTAGATCTATACATACATAAATATTGCATGTAGATATATAGACGTGTATATATAAATATTGAAAACTCACATGTCCACTGGTAGCAGATTCATCCACATCTTAGTCACGTCGATCATGCACATGATCTGGACCAAGGCTAGGAGTGACATGAGGTATGTCCACTTGTAACAATATATATACATATATATCAACTTACATGAATATCTAGTTAAAACAAAAATTTCAAAATAATTAAAAAATGATTGAGACATGCACATGCACACATACATGCACATCATCTGATATCGAATGACCTAAGTCCTCTGAAATGTTCGCCTCCACCATATCCACCAAATGGTTAAGTGACGAATCAACATCTGCATCCATCCGATCTATCCCATGTCATGCTAGAAATGATGAATGTAGAGGAATATGAAGGTGAGATGGCATCGACGATGATGAACCAAAACCAATCAACATATAAGTAAAACCCATAGTCTGTGTAGTTGCCGAATGAACTGTAGGTGGATCCTGATGCACACTAGTGCTCGACTGAGAGTGATGGGATCCTGGAGTAGAATGAAATTCGTGTGCCAAATGATCTTTGAAATGCTCTATACCGATCCCATTGTCTGATGCAATGTCGGCATATGCCTCCAATAGGTCCTTAGCCAAACAATGCAGTCCTGCATGCCATATCTCCTGTAAGTGCATCAAGCTGTGTAGGAGTAGGGATGCCGACCGCTGTAAAAGGATCCATGGTGGTCCACTGTGCTAAAAATGGCATGGATCGAGAATGTCTAGACATCAAATACTAACCTACATGATCATCAGATATCCTAGTGGTGGTAGCCACAATGTCACCTACAGTGTCAATTCCTTCCTTTTGGGAAGCAACGAAAACCTCATCTGCTATGGGGGCTAGAGCTGGGGTGAGAGTAGGAGACCTCTCGCCAACCAATTCCCTAAACACTGGGGTTGGTCTATCTGCTCAACGATAGGTGGGCCTATCGGCAATCCTACCACGCCCCTGACTAGCATATGGTGGAATGTCCAGGTAGTTAACTTTGAGGCCCAAATGGACCTCAAAATACAACTGCTGAACAAAATATAATGGAATCTGGTCATTGTTTGGGTATTGACCATGTGCTACGAGAAATCGTGGGTAGATCAATTCAGCCATAGCATGATCGACACATCTAGTGACCTGGTATCCCCTAACCTTACGTACATTTTGATAAAAAGGAAAACAAATACTTTTTATCATTTCTTTGGTCACACTATCCTGTATTTGTTTAAGGGGAACATCACCGTGTACTTCTTCCCACATGTAGGAAAGAATAGCAACTACTCTATCTGGGGAATATGCACTAGTCCTCTCAAGCTCATCTCTTATTTTTTTTAAACTATGTAATATTGACATACATGGTTCAAAATATATCCCTGGGTTTGCAACACCCTATGCTAATGAGTCTCTCAATTTTTTAATCTCATTAGTGGTATTTGCAAACAAAGAATTTGGCTCAGGTGGAACATGATCTGCATTTTCCATGTTATATATATATATATAATACACCTAAAAGAGCAATGAGACCTTGGTAAATAATATATCTAGATAAAGGGAATACAAATCTAAAACAGTTGTAATAATTCATCTACTCATCAATAATATTTTCATACCATTAACAAAAAAACATTCAACATCTATCATAGTTTTTAATAATTTCAAAACATTCAAATTACTAGATTGCACACAAAACATAATCTAAAATAGTTCTAAAATTTAAATTTAAAACATAATCTAAAATAGTTCTAAAATTTAATGGAAGATGTGTCTAAAATTAAGAATTCACACTAGAATATCAATATTCCATAAGAATCTCATAAAGAGGATGAATTTAATGGAAGATAATATAAAATCCTCCATATGAGGTTGAATTTTATCATTACATTATGAGTGAATCATCTCAATTATATAGCCAACAACATAAAAAAATTATAGATTGGAAAGCAAAATAATCACACATTTATCATATTTTTATATGTATAAAGTTTAGATACCATCAAACTATTTAAACTTATAGATTGCATAAAGCTATAAATTGAATCGTTAAAACTAATTTATTAAGAATCAAATCTAATAAAGTTTGACTTCATATTGCATGTACTTGTTATAAATATCTCACTAATCCAACCATACATTTTATATATGTTAAAAAATATATAATTTAACAATTTATACAACTTCTAATTATGATAATAAATCTAGAATCAAACATGACCCAAATGTAGGATAAAGACAAGAATCTTAATCTATACCATTATTTTGAGTTTGGTTTAATAGAAATTGAAAAAAATTATAATCATGAAAAAAACAATGAATAAACTAAGGATCATTTTAACAATGGTGAATTAGTGCCTAAAGATTGGCCTAAAAAATTATAATATTCAACATTCTCATCACAAATGATATATGAAAACTAAGGATCATTTGGTTATATATTTTCATAGATTTAAAATTTGAATATTTATTACTATAACATGTTCATTACAATTAGATTTTTAAATAATATTGTAATAATTTATTATGTCTTTGAAATTTGTTTTGTGGATTTTAATGTTGTTTTTTAAATTTAAGTTAGAGTAAGTAGAATCTAATGATCTAGACCTTAAAAAGATTCAAGTAATTTATGTTTTCCTTAAAATTATGATTATTGCTCGATTAAATAGATTATTGATTGTATTTAGATTTCAAAATTGGAAATACTTTAAAATTATAGAACCATATTATCCTTTGATACAAAAAGCTATGTCAAGGATTATTTGTATCTTCCTCATAATTATGTTTCACATATTGAATATTTCAGGGAGGATTGTGTGGATGATTTGAAAGTTGAAGCAAAGATTGGTTGAGATCGACAAAGGATATTTTGATAAACTCCAAAATCCTAAGAATAGAGAAGATGGTGAGTCATATTTTAATAGACCTTATCTTCACTCCTATTCAAATGCAACCTCTCCAACCAATATATTGGATTGCAAAATAAGTAATAGATATATATGAACTTACTCCTAATCCCCCTCCATTTACCCCACCATTAGATATGCATATTGGTATTCACCTACTCAAGTTTTATGAGACCCTAGGTGGCTTTGTGAATACATCAAAAATATTATGCATGATGTCTAAGAATTTAATTGTGATAGATTGATATATTCCAAGAATTTATAAATGAAGTATATATTCATATATATGTATTTGTTTGAGTGTTTAAAATTAGTTAAAAATTTATTTGAGGGATTTATGCAAATATGACATCTTAGAAAGATAATTTCATGTCATTTTGGTGAAGTCATAACTTAACTTTTAATTTATCATTTATGGGAATGACATCTTTGAGAAGTTTATAGAAGGCCATAGATGGCAGGCCACTTTTTGAATTAAATTTAGTTATTGAATTTGTATTTTTTGGATGCGCATTTAGATTTAAATTTACATGCCAAAGTCACAATGTCCTACTCTTGATTAAATTCCTACAAGAAATTAAGGAACTTGGGATACCCACCTCCCAATGGTCTTGGAATGGATGCATTTAGATGGAGAAGGATTTCAAAAGGCTCATAGTACTTGTGGACCCCTCAAAGGCATGATATATAACACATGAACTTTATTTATGAAATTTGGTCTTTAGTTGTTGGCTTCTAGTATGAATGTTATGTATAAGGTGTAATTCTTAGTTGAGACTCTCAATCTTCCATTGTTGGTTTCTAGTGTGATTATACAATATGAGCCAAGTATTAATTTCTAATGTTAATTATTGAAAGAAGGTATATAAATTATTATTCGAGCATGTCTTAATTCTCATACAGAGTTGTCTTAGTGAATTTCTCAATGTATGAGTTCCATATATTTGTAAATTTTTCTTAATGTAAAAACATATTTTATTTCATTAATTAACCTATCTATTCCATGTTACAAAGGATGCTCTTATTTTAAATTATAAGTATATAAATTTTCAAAATTAATTCATAATTTTCAAGATAGAGTACTCACAATTTCTTTAATTAAAATAAAATAATATTCTTATTTCCATGGGAGTTATGTAGAATGGTAGCTTGATGTCTCAAAAATATTTCTTTCATACATACTAAATTTTTATCATGTTACATTATGAGTGAATCATCTCAATTATATAGCCAAGCACATCAAAAATTTATAGATTGGAAAGAAAAATAATCACACATTTATCATATTTTTATATGTATAAAGTTTCTACCATCAAACTATTTATACTTATAGATTAAATTATTTTTGAATTTGGTTATTTGGGTTCAACATGTCATGCTATAGGATTTTCTTGTGTTTTCACCATGTTGTCATGTGTAGATCATAGCTATGTATTTTATAGGTGTAGGAATTTTAGAGGAAGGCAAGGTTGAACAAAATGCATAAGGATGAGATGGAGCCTTGTTTACCTTAGGATTTGGTTGAGGCTCCCTTTGAGCATAATCGAGGGGTGGTTGGTCCTCTTGTAGACATGACTAATTTAGAAGGTCTTGTCAAGAGAAATTTAGAGGAGATTGGTAGAGACAAGAATCATGTTATAGATGGATTAGTTGGAGTTCATTGCCTCTACCATTCTCTTGAATTGCAACATTCACCTCTTGGTATTCTTTCTAATAATTTAAAAATATGAAGAAGGTTCAAGTTTAGAAGATTATAGGAACCCTTTGGTCTCAAGTTTGGAAACTAAAGATGGAAACTCCATTACAAAGGAACTAGGTTCATTCATGGAAAAGGATAAGGTTGACAATAAGATATAGTTCCTTGAAGAATTTTGGATTCAAGTTGTGTTCAATGATAGATCTACTAATGTTTTTGGGAAAACGACCCTCTTTATTAGATACATTGCCACTATTGGTGGAGTATTTCTAATTGGATGTTATTTTTCTAACTTACAACTATATTTTTCTTGTTGTTGTTCCATGCCAATATGATTGATCATTTTTTGTCTCTTTATTGGTCTTTGTAAAAGGGTGGGGCCCTTTCAAAATTTCTATTTCTAATTCATAAATTCAACCAAAAGTATTTACCCTAAAATTAAAATATAAATTTAAACTTTAAAATAGTCTTTTTTGATATTATATAATAGCCTCATGTATTTAATTTATAAATCCTATTATTCTTTATGTTTAATTTCAAAATTTTAATGCTCGAGCAAGTATAGGTTACAAGTGCATTCTTTACATTTTTTCTCTTTCTTTTGTACTATTTTGTATATGGGTGTCTTATATGCATTGCCTCAAACATATAATTTTGACGTCCTCTACCTAATTCTAAATGTAGTTTTATGAATGTATTCCTCCTTTCTCCTTTGCTAATTGTAATTGAATATTAGACCTATTTTTTAAAATATGGCCACCCCTCTCAATCAGTAAAATAAGTCATATATTTTAGGTGGTGGATATTAATGTTAATTTTTTATTTATTGAACATGTACATAATCAAGAAAACTTGGAAAAGTGTCTTATCTTTCTTTTTCATAAAAATAGTTGGAGCATCCCATGACAAGACACTAGAACATATAAATCCTTTAATTCATGCAAATATGAAGTGTTTGTTCGATAGGGATCTCTAGATATAGGGGCTAATTCATGCATGAAATCTATTAAAAAATAAAACACCCATTTAGGAGGAAACATGAGGAGTTCATTCTAGGAAAGACATCCTAAGACTTTTGTAATGGAGGTCTATTTTCATTTGAATGGTTCTCATTCACTTTTACTAAATAAAAATTAACAACAAACAAGGCACACCCTTTTCTTTATTCTCTTTTGAGTTGTAAAATAGAAAATTTAATAATACCTTCATTCCTTCTAATCCTAATAGAACTATTTTATTATACATTTCATTCAAACAATCTAGTTTCTTTCCTCTAAATTTATTCTTTGATTCATACATTTAGAACCAACCATTTTTGGAGTAATGTCATAAGACTCAAAGGCAAAATATGAAGAATTTTATCCAAGTTTCCATTGTATGCACCCTAAGTTATAATTTTAGAATGGTATCATTTATAAACTATCTAAGTTGGGACATGTACACAACTCAACACTACCTCTTTTAACAAGGATTTATATTTTAAGTTGAATTTCTAAACTATCTAAGGTGATACAAAATAGTAAGAAGCACCTAATTATATTAAGATTTTAAGATATAAAATATATTAATTCTACTTCATAGCTCTAGGTATGACATTTTCACATCATTATCACCATGCTCCCTAGCTTTCTTTGTTGGTGTCATATCCACCATGAATGAGGCCCATTTTTCTAAAGGTCCTATATATAAAAGATAATTAGATAAACCTTCACCAATGTTTGCATTTTAATTCTAATTGATTACCACTTTATACCTTTTACCAATTTATAATTTCATAGTTTACCAATATAAAAACTTGTAGGCGAATAACTATAATTCCCCATTTTTATAAATAGTCTAGATTACCTAAGTTCCAATTGAAGTTTTATTAGAGTGTATTATAATATGTTTAGTTCTAATCACTGGTTCTAGATTAATTGTTTCAAATCCCTCAAAAAATTATACTCATTAGAGAGGTTGTGCATTAATAAATCTTACCAATTAGGGATCATATTCTTATTTATACTTTCATACCACAATCATTACCATAACTTATCAACCTCAATGAGGGAAATAGTCACTATTATGGTTCACATTTTTATTTACCAATAATTCATTATTGTGGGTTGAACAAAATAATCCATCCGATACAAAATTATAAAGATATATGGTTATCAACAATAATTTTAATAACAAATATAACCAAAAAAATTTACCATGAACTATTTGATATAATGCCTCAAATAAATCTATTTTATGTTCAGGTAAGGCTTTAGAAACATTAAAGCAAATGCAATTGGAGGTGCCCTGGTAGAAATGTATGTAAAACGTGGAAGCATAGACAAGGCATGTTAATTTTTTGAGAGAGTTTTGAAATGAGTTTCTAAAATATTTCAAGCAATGCAACGCCATTTTTTCAACACTCTCTGCCCATGCCAAAATTAGAGCTTTGGAATAGGGTATGAACATTCATCAAAGCATGATAGAAATAGTGTTTGTTGAAAAGGATTTAGAAAATTTCAAGCAAATTCAATTTCAAACAAAGAAATGCAGTTTGAAATCTACAAATTTGAAACATTTCGCATTTAGGGTTTAAAAATTTCTCAAAAAAATGCATTTTGAAATCTATGAGATTCGAATTTAACCAATCTATGAGCTATGGAGGTCAGGTTGATGCACGTTTTTCCCACGTCCGGTTCGCTACATTCATGTTTGGTTTGCTTTTGCCGCATATAGAGCTCGCACAAAGAATACGTAGAATGCACAACAATGACAGTTTGTTTTATTTTTTATGCCCTATTTCAAGGGGTTCGCTCGAACATCCATTTGAGCAAACCCTATAATTTTTTTTTTTATTCATATGTTTATGGGTTCGGTCGAACCTATTGTTCGACCGAACCAGTAGGTACGGTCAAACACTTAAACTGGTTTGGCCGAACCATAGAGTTCGGTTTGGTTCAGCCAAACCATAGAGTTCGACCGAACCTCTTGTTATTGTGGAAACTCAAAAAAATCAAATTTCCTTCCTCAAAAAAATTGTAAACCACTATTGTGGCTTAATCCCCTGCATGGCACCCCATCTATCCATTTGTTCTTTGATTTTGGCTTCATCCTCCTCAAAAATCTCCTCCAAAACCATAGGAGTTCCTCCTAGTGCTTGTTTCATACTAGCCATGTTAACAAAAGGAGGAGAAGTAAATAGTGCTGCAACCCTTTGAGATGCAGACTTAGTTTGTGTGCCAACATTTTCTGTTACTCCTGCTTCTTCATCAATAACCAATTTAGTTCTTAATTTTGCTGTAGAGGAAGATGCACCTTTGGGTATTACTTTTGATTTATCTTTACATGTTTTTGCATCTTTCTGCTTATCAGATTGCTTTATCGGAATTTCTTGTTTTGAAATTTCAGGGGTTCTCTCTTCAATTCTTATACCAGGAGCCACCTTACTATTTTTCCTTCTCTTCTTAGTAGGCTCTGCACTCTCAAATGTTGTTTCATCTCTTTGTTTTCTTCTTTTGTCCTATGAGAATGTGGGATCGATTCCTCTTTCTCTCAAAGCTTTACAAAAATCATCAATCCAATATTGAGTGTATAACAAAACTGGTCTAGAGAACTCATCAATCGATGCCATTTCTTCATCTTCATAATTTGGGTCTAGGATGGGTTCATCATATACCCTATCTTTGTTATAGACTTTACTCAACACTTGTCCATCATCCTTTTCTAATTGATTTGGAATGTCATGAAGTTTAAGAATCTGGGCAGATTTTAGAGACAATCATTCATATTTTCTTATTCTTACTGTGTGCTCGTCTTCACAATTAAGCCAATAATCTTCTAAGTGTTGGACATGAGCATGATAACCAGTTGTATTCTTGGAATATTTCCCTCAATGTCATAATATATTCTCTGAAGTGGGAAATCCTTAAAATTATATGTTCTTAATTCTTCTTCACACAAGTCAGCCACTCTGATTGCATTACACTTATAATTTCCTATCACAATGGAGAATTTGAAGGAGGCCTTCTTGCGAGCATGACTATAAAGAGCCTGAGATGACTTCAACTGTCTCACCAATTCTAATAAAATAATTTGATTTGTTGGGTACCTGGGTAGCATGAACGGATGTCCATCAAATCCTTCCATCCTAATGTAGGAGTAAGTGGGGAACTGAATGTACCAGCCTCCCATTGGTTGAATGACGCTTTGTGCCTCTAGGGACAATATTTTGGCTTGATCACCTTCCATCATTCTAACTAGTTTCATGGAGAAAAAACCATTGACTCTCCTGTAATTCTCTTTATATCCATGGACGGTGATCTGGGGTAAATGAGCATATATCAAACCATTTCCTACCTTCGTGCCAGAGTACCAATCTGTTTCAACCTTTGCTTACTGGCTCTCCTGGCACAAGAGTAAATCACATAAGAAGACATATAAAAGCACATGTTTTTGGGAAATGTCATTATTTGTTCATATAGTCTGTCACTTATAAAATTTCCCCAATGCATTTGCACGGGACTTTCCATCAGGCTGGATATTATTACAAACATCTAGGGTTCAAATTTACTTGCATCCCTGAAACCATCTATCTTGCTCAACCGAGTTATAATATCTTGAATTTCTTGGTTGAACATAGACCTCTGAATTATTTTGGTCTGTGGTGTAATCGGTTCTTGGCACCATTGGGTACTCATACTTTCTTTGTTGCGGGATTCAACATTCTGATATGTTTTTCCCTTTGCTTTCATATCAACATTATACATTTGTGTGTAGATAGGGAGACCAAATGTGTATATAATTCCTTTCTATGAGAGGTCTGCATAAATTCTCCCTTCTTTCTCAACAACTCTTTTGGCTGGGTTGTAGTAATTCATACATTGCATAACCAATTCAGGGGCCTCCATTGTTGGTGGAAACCCTTGTGCTAAAAGTAACCCATTTTCCATAACAATTTTGGTACATTGAGAGGCATTTTCTTATAGTGCTCGTGAGCGAATTTCAATATCAGAAGACCATCCCATATGAGTGTCTATAACTACCACATTGATTGGTATGGCTTGCAAATTGCAGTATTTGAATTCATCTTCTGCCCTTGCATCAGAAGTACTAATTTTCTCTGGTGTGTTTTGTATTTTTCAAAATGTGTGTCTTGTGTGCGAGTTAGGGTTAAATTTAACCAAATTTTACAATTTATAGAACTTTCAGTTCATCTTTTGGTTAAATTCAAAATCAAAGAATAATCAACATTTCTATTTCTAAAGGGAAATGCCATTTTTTGAGATTTTTCATGCTTGAAAATCACTAACAAAATATCAATTATTCGAAACATACCTGGTTTTGGTCAATGATGATAATATTTCATAATGCAATTTCAAAACCCTTGGTAGTTGTGTTCTCAATTTCTCAAAATTTACCTCTCCTTGCATGCTAGTATTATTTTGTTCTTTCAATGTCCTTTGCAAATTTGTAGCGTGATGCGAAGTGGAGTGTTACAAAAGTAACTGCATGCTTGAGGTGGTGCCAAGTACATAGGTAGTTCGCCACCTTCATTAATTACCTATTATTTCACATTAATTCTTCGAATAAAGGTGTAATCATTATGGATTAGGGTTCAAAATATGAACACCTAGATTTCTTTGTGGGCTTACTACTAGAGGAGAAAGATGGCACGATAATCATATGTGGCAATTAGGTGTCATGCTGATTCTCTGTGAGGTATAGGTCATTAAATATATGTGGTCAATTTTTGATCATTGGGATTAATAATTTCCAGTATTGAGTTTAATAAGAAACACCAAGATCTGAGAATTTACCTCCAAGCTTCAGAAAGAGAAAACCGGAATGAAAGAAGAGATCGAGAACCGAGTTCAAGAGAGATTAACAAATTTAAAAAAAAACTCTTCGGTTTTCGATTTTCGAATAAGGAAAAGAAAAGGAAATAAAAATTAAAGTACTAGACTATGATAAAAAAGATATTACCAGGATTGACGACTCTGGTCGATGAATTACCGGGTGGAGCTAGGACCAAGTGAAGATACAATTTGCTTTGATGCAAATGCAGGACTCCGGGATTCTGGTTTTCAGTAATATATTAAAATTTTATGAAAAGATCAAAACACTGAATCTGGGAAAGAAAAGGATAAAACAAAGGCCAAGAGAAACTGAAAAATGAGACCAACAACTAACCAAACCGTAGAATGACGCCAAAGCAAAACAAAAGTGAAAGGGAACATAAGGAAAAAAAGGGGGTCCACATTTTTCCAAGGAGAAAAATGGGGCATGTTTTGAGACCACACAACAACTAGCAACCAACAAACTAAACAAAATAATAGAAAGTCAATTCTAGATTTAACATCAATTCACCAACTTTCTTTAGTCTTCTAATTATAAATCATTGGATCCTTATTCTGACATTCAAATTTCACTTCGGTTAGCATGCAAGATTAACTATTATTGAGCTCACGTGTGTGCAATTGATTATTTCCGCCACAGTAAACTCATAAATAACAACTATTTGTATTAACCTACATAATATGACAATTCCTTTTAAGCCAACCAGGGATAGACCCTTGCTGCCAGTCAAGCGTCCATAGCCATGGCAAGGTTATCTCCTTAATTCCCCACAAACATAGCTCTACTGCCAGCTAGACGTCTATAGCTCAGGTAGAGTTATTTTGATAGGCTAAAGAGTTGATTTTTTTATTAGATAAAGTAATGATAGCTCTTTTATCAACTTGTAAACAATGAAGCCCAGTATTAGGTTGGGAATTACAGTGGTAGCCAAGGTAGTCTTTTGATTTTTCAATTAATGCAAACAACTGCTATCCCAAATTTTAGTAGAATGATTTAAATGTATTTGTTTGTAGCTCAACATCAACTAAATGATTCATGCTAACCAGAGTATAAAGAATTGAATAATTCTTGGAAAATTTATAAATAAAGGACTATTTCCAGTTAGGACATAGATCAAATTTCTAGAGTCGACATTCTATTAACCTGTTCACCTTCAAAAGTTGCTAATCATTGTAAATTCAAAAGATGCAACACCCAAAAAGTAAAACGAAAGCAACAAAAAACTATTTACAAAACAACAACACTATTTACAAAAAATAAAAATAAAACAAACTATTTACTTATGACTGGAAATAATGCTTTAGGAATTGCCCATTGATAGATAATGGGATATCTTCACCAGTGAAAGACTTCAACCTATAAGCGTTGTCACCTAAGATTTCAGAAATTTGATATGGGCCTATCCATAACTTGTCATATTTACCATGCTCACCTTTTCGTTCATGAGTTTTATTCCAATACATGACCAAGTTAGCTATTCTAAAAGTCTTTAATCTAGCTCTTTTATCAAACCATCTTTTTACCATAGATTGATGCCTAGCAAAATGATCTATAACTTGAGTACGTTTTTCATCAAAATTCATTAGTTGGAACAATCAGGCTTCTGTTTGGTCATCTAATCCAATATATTCCTATGCAAATTGCCAAGTAGGGATTTTTAAATTTATTGGTAGTATAGGATCTACCCCATAGACTAAATGATAAGGAGAATTCCCTAATGCAACTTTCATCCTAGTACGATCTACCTAAAGGGAAAATTTTAGCAAAGAATGCCATTCCCTAGGTTTCTTTTCAATCATTTTTTTAATTATATCCAACATATTTTTATTTGATGATTCAACTAATCCATTCCCTTGCAGATAATAGTTAGATGAGAATTTTAGTGTTATACCATGTTCAAATGCCCAGTTAGAAAATTTCAATGAAGAAAAGGCAGGGCCATTATCACATATCAATGCATATGGTACTCCAAACTTGGTGATGATATTCTCTTCCAAGAATTTGATTACCACTTTTGTAGTGCATTGTTTGCTGAGACACGCCTCTGTCCATCTGGTGCAGTAATTTGTAGCAGTTAATATAAATCTATGGCCCATAGATGATGGAGGATTAATGGTTCCAATAAAGACTAGTCCCCATTGTGAAAAGGGATGTATCTCCATCACTAGTTGTAGTGGTTGAGCATTGAATCTTCCTTTATCTGATGCAGTTTGACATGTATAGCAGTGTTTCGCGTGTTCATATGTATCTTTGAAAATCATTGGCCAGTAGTAATCGGCTCTCAAAATGAGGTGTGCAGTAGCTAAAGGTGCTCCATGAGCTGTTCCAAACTTATCATGTAATTCCTGTAACACTTTATTTGCTTCTGTTCTATTTAAGCATCTTAAATAGATTCTTTCATGGTTTCTTTTAAATAGAGCTCCTCGTTTGATCATGTAACTTTGCGATTTTATCTTTAGGGATCTTCTTTGATTTCTTTGCATATGATAAGGGCAAGTATGGCTAACCAAATAATGCCATATATCTGAATACCAGTTTTCTTGGTCTTCTACATCCAAAGTATATTGTTGACTTGAAATTTGTGGATCTATTTCTGCAATAGATCTGACTAAAGCTTGTCTCCAAACCAATCTCATGGGTATGATTTCTAGATTAAATTCCTATAAGATTATGACCCATTTGGCTCTTTTTTCTCCGAGCTCACTCTATGTTAACAACATATTGACTACAAAATATGGGATAATAGCTTTGACTATGCTCCTGAGGATGTAATGTCTAAACTTATGTACCGCTTTGACCAAAGCAAAGGCTTGTTTTTCAATATATGTATATCTCAACTCCACTTCTTTGAATGGAGCACTCATAAAAGCAATTGGTTTCTCTTCTTTATTTTTTCCCTTCTGTGTTAATACTGTTGCACAAGTGTGACCAAAAGCAAAAGAGTAAGTAGAGAAAGGTTTAACATAATCTGGACTTACCAATACCAACGCTTCTGTGATTGTAGTCTTTATAGTCTCAAGGGTGATCTTAGCTTCATTTTTCCACTCTATTTTGGCATCTTTCTTTAACATATCATTGAGTGGTTTCACTATTTTGGTGAATCTGGTAATAAATTTTTGAACAAAATTAATCTTATCGAAATATAACTTCAATTCTTTTCTGCTTCCCGGGGGCTGTAGCTTGAGCAGTGCACTCACTCTGTTTGGATCTAGTGAAATACCTTGTTCAGAAATGATCTGTCCCAAAAACTTACCTTCAGTTACCCTAAAAATACACTTTTTAGGATTTAATGAAACTTCGTAAATTTCACACTTTTGTAATATTGCTCTGAGATCTCAAACATGATCTCTTCTATTTTTCAAAAATACTGTAAGGTCGTCCATGTAGATAATAATGCATTTTCCTATCGACTCATGAAAAGCATAGTCCATGGCTCTCTGGAATGTAGCTCTGACATTTATCAATCCGAACGACATCCTTCTATAAGCAAAGGTTCCCCACTTTGTAGTGAAAGTTGTTTTCATCCGATCTTCCCTTGCTACCATTACTTGGTTATATCTAGAGAATTCATCCAAAAAGGACATCATTTGTGAACCATTGACTATTTGTAGCACTTCTTCGAGTGAGGGTAGTGGATAATTGTCTTTCTCAGATGCCTTGTTGAGATTTTGAAAATCTACACACAGTCGTATATCTCCATTTTTATTTCTTATGGGGACCAAGTTTTCCACCCAAGTAGAATGTCTGATAGGAAAAATTATTTTGGTTGATAAAATTTTTTGAGCTTCCTTTTGAATTAAAGGTTCTAAGAGTGCATTTACTGGCCGCTGTTTCTATCAGAAAGGCTTTGCATCAAGATTTAATGGTATCGTATGAGTAATGATGGAAGTATCATAAGTCTTCAAATCTTCATATGTCCAAGCTATAACCTTCCAATAATCTTTCAGTTCTTGAGCAATATTTCTTTTCTCTTATTCAGTACAAACCTTTCCTATGAGCACATTCTTAGGATCTTCTTTCGTATGTAAATTGTATAATTCAGATTTCCCTCAGTCACTTTGAGGAAAATATTTGTCTGACTATCTAACCAATGTCGAATAATCATTCTAACTCAATTATTCCTTTCAGAATGCTATTATCTCTGGCTTGAGCTAATTCTTCATCTTGAATTTCGCCATCAGGGTGATATCTCTTTGATTACTTGTGCTTCAAAAATTCTGGAATTAGTGATGAATTCCAATATATGCTAGTCATCTTTGAATACCTGCAAATTAGTAACATTATTGAGAACTGAAGGTAGCTGCACCAACTCGACTGTAAATCTCTTCAAATCAGTGGCATCTAGAGGTTCTAGAGTAATGGAAGCAGTAGCCAAAGCATTGACTCTTTGATTAAATCTTCTAGGGATATGAGTAATGTTTTATTTTATTCAAGGGGTAAACGCTTTTGACCGGAGCTATGAACCGGATACAACCATTCAATAATACCACCCCAACGGGGTTTGAACCTTGGTGGCAAGAACAACAATGCCACCTATAAACCATCACACCATGCCAATACCAGCAGGGATATGAGTAGTGTTGAATGCATCAAAATCTTCTATTAAATCCCATACTTTGTGTCGATAATTGGACAATCACTTGTAGTGGCAGATATACTGCTTTCGAACATGTCTAACCACTAATTTTGAATCATCGAACACTTTAAGGATTTTGACTTTTTTCTTAATTACAAGGATCATACCATGTATAAGGGATTCATATTCTGCCATGTTGTTAGTACATTGATTTAATTGCAATCGATATGCAACAAGAAAATATTTACCTTGCGGATTGATAAGTTCAAATATGATTCCAATCCCTTGTTTTGATTTGGATCCATCAAATTTAAGAATCCAAGCTTGATCATTTGTAGCTTGTACTTTACCATTCTTCGGTATTGTTGAATTAATCTTTTCAGTTTGTATGACTTGAGCTCTATCTTTATGCATTCTTGATTCAAATCTTTTGACCTTATCGTGTTCTAGACAATACTGGTTCTTGATTTTGTGAATTATCTCCAGACACATCATATAATTGTTTTTCGAGTGTGCAACATTATGTAACCTGCACCAATCTTGCAGCAACAAATTTTTTAGTGAAAATTTGGTTTTATCACTCTCCTGGGCTTTTTCAATAATATTCTTCTAAAATTTATCATAAGGACTATTCTCTTCTTCAAAAGAATCACAATCTGATTCAATTAAAACATCTGTTCTAGGAGTCAATTGATTAGGTTTCTTAGCATCACACGTGAAGACTTCTTCTATTTTAACTCCCGAACTTTGTATTTTGTAAACTCCTGGTTCTACATGAATGTATAGAACTTCATTTCTCTGATTATAATCAGTGATCATGTATTTCATGCACGGTCCTCTTTCGATTCTAATTTGGTTAGGAACTCCCTTCCATGGTAACCACATATGTGAGAAATCAATAGCCATATATCCATGCAATGTTTTAGACCAATATCTGCTCAAAAGCATACCATAAGTATCAGGTATCTCAACGACTTGAATGTCTATATAATATTGGATTCTAGGGTTTGAGGCCAATTGCATGTGAATATTAGTCAATTCTCTAGCTAAATTTACTTCTGTTTTATTGAGTTGAGTGACCTTCTTTAAAGAACTTTCTAGAGTTAACCCTAGCATTTGACCTATGGATAAAGACATCACATCAGTAGATGCTCCAAAGTCTACCAAGCAATTATGATTTTTTTTACCGAATATTCTCAAAGTGGGTAAAAATGGTGGAGACTTCAATTTTCCTTTGTAAAAGGCTACTTGCACATCTGCTATGGGAATAATGTTCTTATCTTTTGTTTAAGCTTGACTATCTTTCACTTGAGTGTCCTTAAACTTGCCTTCTTTTGGAAAATATTCTAGAGTATTTAAGAAAGCTTTCTTGATCATAGGTGTTTTGATAAATTCTGATAGAGAGAGGCTAATCTTTACCTTTTTTATTTCTTCTGCTAAATAATTAGTCAAATTGTTTTGGTCAGCGGAATCTATCTTTTCACCTTTTGAAGTATTTGATGAATTGTAATGAGAGGTTACCTTGGGTAACCCTTGGTTATTGCTTGATTTATCATCAGGTGGAGTATTAAAGTTATTAGGCGAGATAGATGTTAATGGCCCATTTAATTTACCTCCACTATTGGCATTGTTCCTCATGTTGTAATTATGTCCTTTCTGATATTGTTGAAAGGCATGAATTTCATCAATTTCTTCCTGAGATTCATTTTCATCTTGATAGGGAAAAGTATATGTTTCTAGAGTCATAGTTGAATTATCTCCCTCATATTCATGAGTATGACTTGTGATGATAGCAGGTGGTTTGAAACGTTCATAACTTTCAAGGACTAAAGCGAAGTCATATGCTACTGGGACTAACTCATTTCCCTTAGGAGGATGAGAGTCACAATGTTCGTTATAATGTGTAGCAGCTAGAAAAATGTTTGAAGGAATTTTGAACTGTGAATAGTCTATTTTAGCATGAGAATTTTTATTATGAATTCTACACCAATTATTCATCACAAGATCATCTAAATTCACTTTTGATGTGGACCTTTCATCAGTAGGATCGTTATTATCTAAAGGTGTTGACACTCCTCCATTATTAGGTTTTGTATTCCAAGGTCTAGGTGGCCTAGGAGCATTATACATCCGATTTTGGGAAATTTTGGTTGTTATTTTGAGCATAATTTTTTTGATTTCTTAATTGTGTAACCTCTGTGGTTAATCTTTTGAGTTGAGTTGTAACTTCTTTCATGTCTTCCTTTTCCTCTGAAATTTTGATATTTTGATTTTCTTGAGTTTGCGAGAAATTTTTTTTTTTCTGTTAGGACATAGCTCTATAATAGCTAGACTAGGGTAAGGGACTAAGCTTGACTATTTCCTGGTTGAAATAAAGTATTATGAGGAAATGTCCCATTTTGGACCACTGAAGGATAAACATTAGGAGCTATAGGATGACCTAGAGGGACTCCATTTACATTCAAGGTAGGGTAAATATTCAATCCGTTTTCGCCATTTGCGGACGATCCATTTCCGAGATGTTTCATTTCTAAATTTACACTCATGGCTTCAACATAGGCTTCTGGTAAAGTAGTAGGAGTATTTTCCCTTCACTTCACAAACATAATAGTTAAAGGATCTACTGTTGTATAGTAAACTGCGATAGCAGACAAATTATCTACTATGTAAGGTGCTTGCAACCTAGAATAAGCTTTTTGAAACCTGTCATTAAAAATAGTTATAGGTTCTCCTTTGAACCTCTTGATTTGAGAAAATTGATGATATAACAAAGCAGGGTCAGTTGGTGTTCTAAATCTGGCTAAGAATTGAGTTTCCATGTCCTGCCATGATCTGATAGAATTACAAGGTAGGTTGATATACCATTGGTAAAATTCATCGCTTAAGGTGTATGGGAACAACCTACATACAACATCTTCATGTTGAATCCTTGCTCTAAAGCATGTATCCTTAAAGATACTAATATGTTCTTTTGCATCTTTATAGAAATAATATTTAGGACACAACTTATTAGGATTTTTTGATAAATCATTGTACACAACAAATTGAATCGGTGAATCCACATTAAAAATGCCATCACTATGGGGGGTAGTGGTATGACAACATTCGGATTCTTCAAACTTGCACTTAAACTTCTATACTTTTGAGGTCTAGATGACATTCGACCACTAAGCTCGACTAAAGTCACATAAGGATCACCAGATCGAGATCTAGTGACTCCATGGAAATCCAGTTTAAAACTTAACAAATCCAAAAATGACAACAATAGGCCCTCCATCTAGTGCCAGTTCTTGTTGATGACAATTTTACTCACAACAAATAGGGAAAATAAATCCTTCACAGACAAACCGCAAAGAGCCTATCCTTCTTGAAATATATGGAGCAAAGATAATCTGAAATGGGATAATGCTTTAACAGGAAAAGATTGGCTTTAGTTCAATCCCAAGTCTCCAATAACTAGGTCATGATTGCACTAGGGTCGCTCTCGGGTATGATGTGATATTGCTGTTAATCTCAAAGGGACTAAGGTTATTTCTAGTTTTGTTAAGAATCATAGCATTTCACACAAAATTTCCACTTCATTCATAAAATAACATCATGAAATTGAAAGATTTGAAACAATATCTCATGAATATCGACAATTATTTTCTATCACTTAAGTAGATTTAGCATTAAGCATTCAACAATTTCATAGAAAAAAATGAAATATTTTCAATAAAATTCCATCCATTCATTTAATTTTTTGGAACATTTTCAACAATTTAAACATTTACTCTAAAATAAAGCATAAAAATACTGAAAATTAAAAATTTCTCCCGGTTATTCTCCATGCATGTCCCAAAGAATCAACTAAAATAGAGCAAACCGCTTTATACTTCACTAGATTTCTTCACAACTACATATAAAATGGTGCGAGCTTTTAAAGAGAGGGGGTTTTAGTCTGGACACCAAGTAGGTTTTGTATGCACCCTTAAATGACCTAGCATACTGTCTTGTTCGACTGAACTAACAAAACCAACTACAAAAGATTCATGAGATAGGTAGCTATCTGATTGGCTCTGATATTAATCAACGTCTATGTGCATACAAATTTTTATGTCAGAATGATTCAGAAAATAGGAAAAAAGAACAAAACTTGAAAAAGTTTTATGCTCTTCCGACATCCAAAAATTCTGAACTTAAAATAAAAATAAAGCAGGAAATGACCTTTTATAGGAACAAGGCCCTATGAATTCAACTTAAAGTCTATCCAAAGAATCAAAAATAACAAATTAAAATGCAACACGTGGCATACACCAACTGCCATCCGAATATTCTAGATCAAGTCAAAGCTTTGACTTCATCAACAACAACACTTTCACTTCATACTCCAACATGCAATACTTCACATATATCGAGGGTATCATCTTCTTCCAAAATACCGGAATGGGAATATCTATCGAGAATGGGATCAACTTGCAAACTCAAAATTGCAAACAAAACAAAAATCTTCGCCACACCTCCGGTGTCTGGTATTTGGTTCTTCATCTCCTCACTCAAGGCTTGGGCTCTGGGATATTTTCTTCACCTTTCTTCAAATAGTACTCTCGGAAAGCTTTCAATACTTGATGCATATGTTCTTTCGAAATAGCCCTCCAAGTGAGTTTGAGCCTAATGTATTCTTTAGATACCTAGAGTATAATATCATTCCTTTGCACTTTATCATCTTCATATTTAGCTATCGTGTTCTTGCACTGTACAATTTCATCAATAACCTCCCAAGTTAATAGCTGAACATGATCTCAGTTTATTATTTCAATCCATTCCTTGAAGGATTTAGCTTCTTTACCCTCCTATTCTAATTTCTGGGGATCACAACCTTGACGTTCTAGCATCTCAATAAACTCTTGATCTTCATCAATCAATTTTCTACATTCCATGGTGACCTTTTCAAATCCTTCAATGCATTGTGTTAGCATGTCACCTTCCCATTTCAATTGTTTCTTCCATTTTTCTGGCATTGGAAGTTCTTGTTTTGAGATTACATTTCTCTGTATTAATTCTTGGATATCTACTTGCATGAGAATTTCAATATTTCGCCTTTCTTCAATAACTTGTTCCTGATAAAATCTGCATTCACTTTCAAATCTTTTAGATTTCTCTAATCAACGGTATGCTTCCTAGTACTTCCCTATTGCGTCTATAATGAATTCTTCTCCCTAGTTCATCCAGTGCTCAATCCGTTCTTCAAACATATTCATTTTGTGGCGAACCGTTGTGATCGCATCCACCTGTTCTTGTGACATCAATACTGGATGTTGGGGCAATTCAACTTGTGCTTGACTAGATAGGGTTAGTGAATTTATAAAATGCTCCAAGGTAGCAACCCATTCTTTCAATTCTCTTTTCTTCTTTTTATATTTCAGCACTCTGGCAATAGTAGCATCCAAATTCACTTTTATTTCTTCTAACTCTTGCCTCCAAGATGAGTGTCCAAGATTAATACTCATTATCTTATACTCCTTAGGTGTTATTTCATCTATGTCTTTGTTAGCTGTTGGAGTAGCTATATGAATGGCTCTGTCACCATTTGCATTTCTTTGTATGACATGTTTTGCTTTTGCTTTGCGCCTAGGCTTAGGAGTATCTACTTCATGTATAAAACTATTAAGATTCAGATGCAATACTTCTACTTCCATTGGGGAAGCCAACTCCCTGATCAACCAATCAGGTGCATCATCACCTTGCTCTACCTTTGTAACATTTCTTTGTTCTTGGTTTCCACTTGATTCAAGAACTTCTCTTTTATCTGTCACGTCCTCTGAAATGGGAATTTCCTTAGTAATTTCTAGCATAGATTCAGGATTACTAGGGTTTCACTCTGTATCCTCTGTTTGAAGACTTAGATTTTCCTGTCTACCTAGATGTTCAAAATCATCTCTCTGGATGTTACTTTCTTTATTATTTTCTAAATTAGGGTTTTCCTCATTTTGAATTCCATCACCTGAAAAACTGTGTAGCTTCTTCCTTTTCAATTTCAATTTCAGCTTAAACACGGTCTTTCTCTAATTCTTCAAAGACCTACGACTGTTCATTAACATTTGGAACATTCTCGAGCGAAGGCTGGGGATCAAAATTATCTTCAACAATTATTTCATCAATAGGGCTCTGTTCTGCAGTCTCCCCTCTTTCCATCTCAAGGATATTAGGGTTCCTGACTTCTGAGGTGAGTGTTCCTCATATAAATTCTTCTTCTTCAACATTTATAGGATTAGACCCTGTATTATGAATCTCTTCTATCACTGGTTGTACCATAGGTTTATCTTTAGAATTCTTTTCTTTTACTTTCTCCCACATGACACCCTGTCTATCCATTTGTTCTTTGATTCTGGTTTCATCCTCCTCAGAAATCTCCTCCAAAACCACAGGAGTTCCTCCTAGTGCTTGTTTCATAGTAGCCATGTTAATAGGAGAAGTAAATAGTGTTGCATCCCTTTCAGATGCTGACCTGGTTTGTGTGCTGACATTTTTTGTTACTCCTGCTTCTTCATCAATAACCAGTTTAGTTCTTGGTTTCACTGTAGAGGAATTTTTACCTTTGGGTCTTACTTTTGATTTATCTTTACTTGTTTCTGCATCTTTCTACTTATTAGATGGCTTTATCGAAATTTCTTATTTTGAAATTTCAGGGGTTCTTTCTTCAATTGTTATACCAGGAGCCGCCTTACTAGTTTTCCTTCTCTTCATAGTAGGATCTCCACTCTCAAATGTTGTTTCATCTCTTTGTTTTATTCTTTTGTCCTCTGAGAATGTGGGCTCAATTTTTCTTTCTCTCAAAGCTTTACAAAAATCATCAATCCAATGTTGAGTGTATAAAAAAATTGGTCTAGAGAACTCATCAATCGATGCCATTTCTTCATCTTCATAATTTGGGTATGGGATGGGTTCATCATATACCCTATCTTTGTTATAGACTTTATTCAACACTTGTCCATCATCCTCTTCTAATTGATCTAGAATTTTTGATGGTTTGGATGAGCACAACAATAGTAAGCAGAGTATTACTATTCTGCTCTCCTGAAAGAGAAATAATAACACATGGATATCTAACTCCCAAGGTCTTGGTAATCAGTTCTCGACTGTGCTGATTTCAATCAATGGTTGATGTGAACTATAATGTTCAAGGGGCATGCTGGTGTTGAGCTTCTGGATTGTTCTAAGATCAAACATAAATTTAAACCTACTTTAACTGGGGTTTTTAAAGAAACAAAAAAAGATAGATCAAAGCTTTGAAACTGAAGAGAATGATAATTCATCCAACTTAACCAGACTTGTTACCTTTCAAGGAATTCCTAACTTAAACTAGAGAACAAAATTAACTTGTGATTAACACACACTTTCATTCATTCACAATGCTAACTTCAACAACAGATTGTAAATCACCATTTAAACAAAACATAAAATAAAATTTCATTCCTTGAAAGCCTTTCAAATCAAATGATTAACCCAAGATAAATACCATTCTGGAACACAATATGAAGTAGATTTAAATCTGGTTGCTTCTACTATTGGTGAAATAGATAAGCAACATTTACAAATTTGGCACAATCACCAGTGTACAAAAAATCCATGTCTTCAAATCATCTCCATCTACATTAAGAAAATTGGAAAGATACATCACTGCCTTCTACTCTCGAGTTTCTCTACCTTCTAATCCTAACTTGCTAATTCTTAACAAAAAGAAAAAACTCTCTCTATGTGTGTCTCTAAAATTTATGTATATCTTCCATGTATCTCCTCTATCCTCTTTTACAAAGAGGAAAAAGTGCCATATATACAAAACGTGCCAAAAAGAATGTCGGCCCCTGCTTTAGGGTTCAAAAAGTCAGTTACAGAAGGGCCGGCCCTCAAATCTTTTGGAATAAAGTCAATAATGCACTAAATGTGGATACCTTGTTCATGTCAGTGAAGGATCACCTTCAGGAGTGGACCTCAGATCTTTTGCAACCATCTCATTAACTTCTGGCCTCTGTGTCCACCCTCGAACTTCCTTGCAGAGCTGCTTTGAATGTTCTGAAGCATTATCATTAATGTTGATCTACCTTTTCCAGTAGACAACACAACTGTCCTTAAGACTCGCAGCCTCTTCTTCCTTTTGGATTTCTTCTTGCTCCAGATCTTGCTGTAAGTTGACCCCCTTGAGAGACAACATCCAACTTTCATGTTAGATCCCCACACCATTGTTCACCGAGCTGATCCATCGCTTTTGATCTCAGAGTAAATCCATGTTGTTTATGCTCTGTTGATTTTCCTCACAAGAATAGTCAATCAGTCAAACTGCCAATGGTTCACCTTTAGCTTCCTCCGATTGGTTGAACAGACACCACGTAAGCTTTCCAGGTGGTCAAAAGTCATTCAAATAGAATCACATTTCGGTGAGACACTAGCTGTGTCTCCCCGATGCGATTATACTTCACAACAATAGTTGACATAGCATACAACTGTCGGCAAGAGTTCATAGCGAGCGGCCAGAGTTATATCGATATCCAAAATTGTCGCCCAAACTATCACTATCGGCCAGACATCATAGCAAACCCTTAAGAATCATATCGCTGTGCTCCTCCGTTGGCAAGACACCCGTGTTCAGCAAGACATTGTTCAATTGGAAGGAGGTCATAGCGGGTTCCCATTAGTCACACCGAAGATTTAAAAACATTGGCGAGACTCTTTAGTTGACAAGACCTCATGCCGAACTCAAACCATTCGGCCAGGAGTCTTACCGAAGTCATATATTCTTATGCACCATTGTTGGCGAAACCACCTTCGGTTGGCGAGACATCACACCGAAACCATTCCATGTCGGCGAGAGATTCAACAATCGGCCAAACTTCTTCTTGAGCCACTATTCTTTCGGTGAGACCTCACCCTGTTGGTGAGAAATTACACCGAGCGAAAAACATTCTTCGAAGGAACCATTCCATTTCGATGAGACCTCCGTCAGTTGGCAAGACTTCATGCCGAACTCAAACCCCTCGGCTAGGAGTTATACCGATGACACCTCCTTTCAGCGAGCTCAGACCATTTCAGGGAGACTCCACCCTATCGGCAAGACTTCAGCGAGTCAGCCAAACTTTTCCCCGATGACATCCTTCTTCGGCGGGGCTTCCTCCAGTCGACAAGACACTACATTGAGACCATTCCATTTCGGTGAGACCTCACCCCGTCGGCAAGACATTACACTGAACTCAGAGAGATATATAAGAACTCATGGTGAGTGAAATGTCTAGGCGACTAGTGTATTCCAAATGAATATAACACAACAACCAGTCGGCAAGACATCTAGTTGGTCTTAGCAACTTTCTTCTCTGGGGAGTTTTGTGCCAAATCTGATTGAGGCATGCTTTCCAACAGACCTCCTTTGAGAAAAGTATCAGAGGTATGATTTAATCCTGCAAAACAATGCCTCCATTAGTCCTCAAAAGCATAGAAAATACATTATTTATCCCACCTGTCGTATATCTTTGTTTTAATTATACATAGCAAAAAGAAATCTAACTCTGGCGGAGGCGGGACCAAATCCAAACCAGAAACAACACTTACCTTTAATACCAGCGGGGGAGGAGCCAAGATGAAACTAGAACCAGGACCGGGGTCAGAACGGGAACCGAACATGGAAATAACCATCATCCCCAAGTTCAACCCACACTCCGGTTTCGCGTCCACAAAAGGAAAAGAAACCTAGGAACAAACACAAGCGGGATCAGAGCAAAAATCGATCCCAGGCGAACCACAACGGGGGCGGGAGCGGAAAAAAATCCGACACTGAAACTTTTCCAAGTTTCAAGTTCGGATTTCGTCTCGACCAGAGAACAAAGAACAAAGGCAAACAAACAAACAAGCCCGGTAGAACCGGGACCGGAACAGAACCGAAACCTGGAACTTCAGAAAAGTTCCAGAGTTCAGTTTCGTTTCGCATCCTGCGTCTGCCAGAACAAAACGAAAAATGCTTAAGGTAGAAAACAAAAGGCCAAAGGAAGAAAGGAAACTCCTAAGGCACAAAACACAAAATGAAAGGAAAACAAAACATAAAAGAGGGACCCAAATGTCAGTCAAAAACAACCAACGAAACAAAGAAACAACCAAAGAGGGCGGAGTCGGAGTTGAGACAAGATTTGAACTAGAAACCCTAAAAGAGTTTCCACGTCCAGATTTAGCTCCAGACCCGGCTCTGATAGAAAAAAAAGACAAACTTAGGAGGAAAACAAAAGAACTCCCAAGACCCAACCAAGCAACCAAAGGCGATGAAGAAAAAAGAAAAGGGGGGACCCATTTTATTCCAAAATAAAATGGGGTAGTTATGCAAGGCATAACAAATGGCGACTCAACTGGGAAAATGGTTTAACCATTTTCAAGAAACTAAAGGATTCAGCTACCCAAAACTCCAGGTTTATGAACATCACAACTCCAGTTGGGTCAGTTTTAACAACCAAGGTTGAGCTAGAATCTCAAATGTGAATCAATAGTGGCTACCCCTGAATCTATGTGTGTGCTTGATGGTGCATCATCCTTTTATAAAGTTTTCCTCATCTTTTGAACAACAATGTGAAATATTTGAATTACATGAGTTGATTCCCTTTAGCTATTGTGCAATGATATCCTAGGCATTGCTCCACTACCAGTCAGGAGTCCATAGCCCCGATGAAGATACCTATAGTTCTCTCAGTTTTAACAACCAAGGTTGAGCTATAATCTTAAATGTAAATCAACAGTGGCTACCCCTGAATCTATGTGTGTGCTTGATGGTGCATCATCATTTTATAAAGTTTTCCTCATCTTTTGAACAACAATGTGCAAGATTTGAACTACATGAGTTGATTCCCTTTAGCTATTGTGCAATGATATCCTAGGCATTGGTCCGCTGCCAGTCATGAATTTTAAGAATCTAGGCAGATTTTAGAGACAATCTATCATATTTTCTCATTCTTACTCTGTGCTCATCTTCACAATTAAGCCAATAATCCTCTAAGTTCTGGACATGAGCATGGTAACCAACTATATTCTTGGCAATATTTCCCTCAATGTCATAATATATTCTTTGAAGTGGGAAATCCTCAAAATTATATGTTCTTAATTCTTCTTCACACAAGTCAGCCACTCTGATTGCATTACACTTATAATTACCTATCACAATAGAGAATTTGAAAGAGGCCTTCTTGCGAGCATGACTATAAAGAGCCTGAGACGGCTTCAACTGTCTCACCAATTCTAATAATTTTTTTTTTTCTGTTGGGTACTTGGGCAACATGAGTGGATGCCCATCAAATCCTTCCATCCTATCGTAGGAGTAAGTGGGAAACTAAATGTACCACCCTCCCATTGGTTGAATGACACTTTGTTCCTCCAGGTACAATCTTTTGGATTTATCACCTTCCATCGTTCTGACTAGTTTCATGGAGAACAGATAATTGAATCTCCTATAATTCTCTTTGTATCCATGGACGGTGATCTGGGGTAAATGAGCATATATCAAACTATTTCCTACCTTCGTGCCTAGAGTACCAATCTGTTTCAACCCTTGCTTACTGTCTCTCATGGAACATGAGTAAATCACATATGAAGACATATACAAGCACATGGTTTTGGGAAATGTCGTTATCTGTTCATATAATATGTCACTTATAAACTTTCCCCAATGCATTTGCACGAGACTTTCCATTAGGCTAGATATAATTACAAACATCTAGGGTTCAAATTTACTTGCATCCCTTAAACCAGCTATCCTGCTCAACAAAGTTATAATATCTTGAATTTCTTGGTTGAAAATAGAATTTTGAATTACTTTGGTCTATGGTGTAATTGGTTCTTTGCACCATTGGGTACTCATAGTTTCTCTGATGCAGGCTTTAGCATTCTGATACATTTTTCCCTTTGCTTTCATATCAACATTATACATTTGTGTGTAGATAGGGAGACCAAATGTGTATATAATTCCTTTCTGTGAGAGGTCTACATAAATTATCCCTTCTTTCTCAACGACTCTTTTGGTTGGGTTGTAGTAATTCATACATTGCATAACCAATTCATGGGCCTCCATTGCTGGCGGAAACCCTCTTGCTAAAAGTAACCCATTTGCCGCAACATTTTTAGTACATTGAGAGGCATTTTCTTGTAGTGCTCGTGAACAAATTTCAATATTAGAAGACCATCCCATATGAGTGTTTGTAACTATGACATTGATTGGTATGGCTTTCAAATTGTAGTATTTGAATTCATCTTCTACCCTTGTGTGTCAAAAGTACTCATTTTCTTTGGTGTGTTCTGCAGTTTTCAAAATGTGTGTCTTGTGTGCAAGTTAGGGTTAACTTTAACCAAATTTTACAATTTATAGAACTTTCAGTTCATCTTTCAGTTAAATTCGAAATCAAAGAATAATCAACATTTCTATTTCTAAAGGGAAATACCATTTTTCAAGATTTTTCATTCTTGAAAATCACTAACAGAATATTAGTTATCCGAAACATACCTAGTTCTGGTCGATGATGATAATATTTCAGAATGTAACTTCAAAACCCTTGGTATTTGTGTTCTCAGTTTCTCAAAATTTACCTCTCCTTGCGCGCCAATATTATTTCGTCTTTCGATGTCCTTTGCAAATTTGCAGCATGATGCGAAGTGGAGTGTTACAAAAGCAACTGCATGCTAGAGTTGGTTCCAATTACATAGGTAGTTCACCACCTTCATTAATTACCTATTATTTCACATTAATTCCTCGAATAAAGGTGCAATCATTATAGATTAGGGTTCAAATTACAAACACCTAGATTTCTGCACAGGCTTGCTACTAGAGGAGAAAGACAACACAATAATCATACATGGAAATTAGGTGTCACACTGATTCTCTATGAGGTATAGGTCATTAAATATACATGACCAATTTGTGATCATCGGGATTAATACTTTCCAATATTGACTTTAAGAAGAAACACCGGGATCCGAGAATTTACCTCCAAGGTTTAGAAAGAGAAAATTGGAATGAAAGAAAAGACTGGGAACCGGGTTCAAGAGAGATTAACAAATTTCAAAACAGACTCTTCGGTTTCCAATTTTCATGTAAGGAAAATAAAAGGAAATAAAAATTAAAGTACCAGATTCTGATAAAAAAGATATTACCAGGATTGACGACTCCGATCGATGAATTACCAGGTGGAGCTAGGACCAAGTGAAGATACAATTCGCTTTGATGCAAATGCAAGACTCTGGGATTCCGGTTTTCGGTAATAGATTAATCTTTTATGAATAGACTGAAACAATGAACCTGGGAAAGAAAAGGATAAAACAAAGGCCAAGCGAAACTGAAAATGAGACCAACAACCAACCAAACCGCATAACGATGCCAAAGCAAACAAAGGTGAAAGGGAACATAAGGAAAAAAAGGGGGTGCACATTTTTCCAAGGTACAAAATGGGGTGTGTTGTGAGACCACACAACACTACCCAAACATAAATACTGGGTAATGATTACCGTCCTTTCCATTGAAGTTCAAAGTGTCCCTTTCTAGCTGACAACATGGCCATGCAATCACCTAACCAACACACCACCGCCACTGATTCACCCCCCCAAGACGGACTTGCCACCACCAATGTGGTAAGTTGCTTGCCCTACCACCCACACATCTTGAGAGAGAAAGGTTAGATCACAAATGCCAATTCCCGAATGTGAATGTCATCCACCCCAAGATTTAAAAAGGTATCTACCTTTGTGTTACCTTCCCTAAGGATATGGTTGATGACCACCAATTCAAATCCATCCAAAAGAGCCAATGCGAATTCCAAGTTGGCATTCAGTTTCCAATGATTTAACTGCCTAGTTCTGAGCGCATTTATGATCAAAGTGGAGTCCCCTTCCACAACTAGTTTTTTTATCTTCAATTCACGATAGAGGAAAAGACCTAAGATCACCACATATATTTTTTCCACATTATTGGTACCCACTAGGAGAGGCGATTCTATCCTTCCCACACATTTGGATTGCCAAACTCTAATAATACATCTTGCTCCAGAAACACCCAAGTTTCCTTGGGTGATCCCATCAAAATTCAATTTCAACCACCCACCCTCTGGAGGACTCCAGTCAATAAACAACCTTTTCATCTTCATTGTTGCCTCCCCTTCCCCAATGCTAGGTGGGAGATTAAGTCCGTGCAATAGCTTCTGCATCAAACCATCCCAAGGTGTACACGAACCATAATTTCCCTTTCTTTCTGAAAGCTGAGCATTAACCATCTCCATAATGCTTGTCTCTATTTTTTTCAATAGGGAGACCCTAGGCATCACCTTATCCTGAAATATACACCTATTCCTCTCTTTCCAAAGCTCCCAAATGACCATGGATGGGTTCATAATCCAGAGCCCCCCAAACATTGCATTCTTCATGAAAATCAACCACCCCATTAGAAGGTCCCTGAGATTATTTGGCAACACAGTCGTCCATTGTAGCTTAGCACATAGCTAGGTCTAGCAATGTTTGGCCCAGGGACAGCTAATGAAAAAGTGATTGCACGTTTCTATAGCCATTTTACACATAACACACCTTGAGGGGCCTTGAAAACCAAGCCAAGCAAATCTTTCATCTGTGAGGACTCTTCCTTGTGCAACTGCCCAAGAAAAAATACCTGCTTTAGGGAGGCACTCCATGCTCCAACAAAGTGAAATTGGGAGTCTAGGGGATGAGCCTCTCCATGCCCACCAACACCCTATACCCATCCTTTGCATTATATATCCCATTTGGAGAAGAATTCCATCTCAGGACATCTCTGCCATGTCTTGGACACACAATCTTTCCTACCATTATACCTTAAAAAATTGACACCTGTCTAGGGTCCAAACCCAAATCCTTTAGCTTTTTCCAGCTGTAACTGGGGAAACCGTCAACTTGAGTGACCTCCCAATAATTGCACACCTTGCTACCCCAAACATGTTTGGCTACCTCTTGGACCTGGGCCAATTCTGCTACTGCCTCCAACTTCCCAAACCCATCCCAAAAGTCTTCACAAAAAAGAGCTTCGTGTCCCCCACTTATCTCCCAAGTCAATTGGCTTAGAATCAGGTGGCGGCTACTACAGAGAAAATTCCATATTCTCGAGCCTTTTGGGGGACTTGTCGCTGTGAAAATTCTATTTTCTTCTTCATCTAGGTATTTTGCTTTCACAATATTTACCCATTTCAACTCTGGTTTGGAGTGGATTTACCACATTAATTTTGCACCTAGGGCTTGGTTCTGTAGCATCAAGTTCTTCAAACTTGCCCCATCTGCTTCCTTACTTTCAAAAACCTTCTTCCATTTTATCAATGGGAACTTGTGCTGGTCAGAGTTCCCTTGCCAAAAGAAATTCCTCATCTTTTGATTAATGTCTTTGCTTGCTCCACTTGAGAGTGGTAAATAGGAAAGCATGAAAATAGGGATTGCCACAATGACTGCTTTTAGCATTGTCAATCTGTCAGCCCAAGGTAACCACTTGGTTTTCCAAGACGCGATCCTGGCGCAAATCTTCTCAACCACAAGATCCCATATTTTCCTAGGTTGCACCCCTTTTTCCAATGGAAGGCCCAAGTATTTACATGGTAGCTTGCCTTTGCAAAAACCCAAAGTACGCAGGATATGTACTTCATTGCCAATGTCAGTATTAAAGAAAAAAATATCAGATTTAGTTTGACTCACCTCCTGACCAGACACCCTGGCATATTGATCCATAATTTTCTTGATGCTTCCTTCACCGAAGACATTCCCAACATCATATTATCGTTAGCAAACTGCTAGTGAGTGACCTCATGAACTCCACTCGTGATCTGAATTCCCTCCAGATGCCCCTCCAATCTTTCCTTCATGAAAGCGCACCCCAGAGCTTCGACCATTATTATGAAGAGGAAGGGTGATAAGGGGTCTGCTTGCCTTAGCCCCCTGGATACGCCGAAGAAACCTTCTCGCAAGCCATTAAGAAAAACTAAAAATATCGTACACGAGATCCATTCAAAAATCTAATTTAGCCAACACTTGTAAAACTCGAAGGCTTCCATGACCTTGAAAAGAAAGTGCCAATTTACTTTATCGTAGGCCTTTTTGATGTCTAACTTAATCAACATTGCATTTCTCTTCATTGCTTGAATTGAGTGAATCACCTCTTGAGCAATTATAACTCCATAAAAAATAGATCTTCCTAGCACGAAACCCTTTTGCTCCTCGAAGATAATCTGGGGTAAGATGCATTTAACCCTGTTGGAAATTGTTTTGGAAATGACTTTGTAGATTGTGTTGCTGAGGGAAATGGTCCGAAAATCATCCAAAGAATCTGGTTTGTCTTTTTTTGGGATCAGAGCAATAAAGGTATTATTGATTTCTTTCAAGACTTTCCCTGAGCTCCTAGAATCTTCAATTACATCAACCAGATCGTTGCCAAGGATATCCCAACACTTTTCAAAGAAACCGGCTGGGTATCCATAAGTCCTAGAGCCTTTTATGGGCTCAGTTGGAAGAGGGCCTCCTTAATTTATTTTTTTGAGAATTTTCTTTGTAACCACATGTTTTGTTCAACCGTGATGATTCGTGGAATTCCGCTTATAAGAGCTTGCATGCACTATAAATTGGAACCAACTAGTTCATTGAGAAGAGTTTGAAAGAAGTTCACCGTGGCCTCCCTGATGTCTTCAATCTTGTCCAACAACTTTCCTTCGCTATTCTTTATGCAAGAGATCCTGTTTATTTCCCTTTTGGTTTTTGTTGAATTGTGAAAGAATTTGGTATTCTTATCTCCACCACATAACCAGACTTCCCTTGATTTTTTCCTCCAAAAGGTTTCTTCTTTGGAAAGTAGCTCCTTTAAATTTCCAAGCAATTATTTCTCTTTACGAAATCTACCTAAATCCATCCCCTGCCTAATTACCTCTTCATTTAAAGCATGTAAGGCTGCCTCTGTGTCTCACTTCTCTTCAAAAATATTTTCAAAACATTCTTTGTTCCAAATTTTTAGTTGTTGTTTGACAAATTTCAATTTTGCCACAAATTTGTACATCTTCGATCCCTCAGGATTGTGACTAGACCACCATAACTAAACCAACTCAAAAAAATGGAGATCACAAAACCACACGTTCTCAAACTTGAAGGGACAACGCACAAGAGAGCGTTCCCCAACAATATCTAACAACAACAAGAAGTTATCTGATCTAGCCGCAAAAAGAATTCTTCCTTCAAAAAGTGAAAGGGAAAGAACGCATATCACCCTTAAAAAAGAATTTGATTTTTTAGCAAAATTAGAGAAGCCTTCCCTTCTATTAGTCTAGGTGAACACACCATTGCTTGTGCTGACCTCAAACAGAGAATTGATATCTACAAAGTTTTCAAAATCAATTTGGGACTATAACTTTCTCCCAATTCCACCTTTTTTATCATCTGATCTCAAAATGGCATTGAAATCACCACCCAAAATGACGGTTTCTAATGTAAAATATTTGAAAAATTTGCTCAGATCACTCCATAATTCCCTCTTTTGAATACACAAAACTGGACCATAAACATTCATCAAAATGAAATTTAAGTTGGAGGCCAGGCTTCTTACCTTACATGCCATCCAATATCTGGCAGAGAAAAGCTCCTCTAGACACACACTTTGCGGGTGGCACAGAGTCAATATCCCACCAGAGGCACCATCAACAATCACCCCAATACCATTCCACCCACACATATTTTTACAAAAGCTGACCCTTTCTATCTCACATAGTTTGGTTTCCTGAAGCAGACAAATGTCGACCTAGAGACCCGCCAATTGATTCCTAATAAGGTATCGCTTGTTAGGGGCGTTCAAGCCCCTAACATTCCATGTGATGATTTTAATGGATGTTCAAGAAGGGAATCACCCTTCCCTACTTTGAGCATTTCATTTATTTTTAGCTAACCACAAGCCTCCCCATCCCACTTCAGTTTCTCCTGGTTAGGGATCCTGCTGTGCTGCTTATTTTCCCCACAATCCAGGGAGGCCTTGCAAGGTTCTTTCTGGCTTATACCTAACTCTCCCATCACCTTGTCCCCTTTGTCCACTTCCTGGGCTAAGGGAGAACACAATCCCTCCTTCCCAACTTGCTACTCTTCATTCAATTGAAAATCATCTACCCAATCCACCGACGCCTCCTTAGTGCCAAGGGGAATCTCTCCTACCTTAGTGGCTTTAGCAATCTCAGATAATTCAAGCCCCACCTCCATTAGATAATCTAATTCATCTTCCTTAACATTCAAAACCTTAGCTTCCAAATATTCTGTAATTTTAGAATTCAAATTTTGGCACGCCAAATCTTCATTTTGATCCACCGGGGGAACCGATCTGCCAATCTCTGCTTTTGATTCCTTTATCGATTCCCTCCCAACATCAACAGCGCTAACCTAATTCTCCAAAGGCTCTGACATAGAAGCACACCTCAGTTTCGTGCCAGGGCCCGCATCATTACACCCCAGATTTTCTTCTACCTGATTCATGGTTGGTTGGGTAGGGGGTGGGCCACAGTGTCTCATATCTGGCAATCTCTAGCCAATGGTGTCTAAAAATTCATTCTATGTATTCATATCCAAGATCAAGGGCTGAGTCAAAATGCCCCAATCCGTGAACAACTTGATCTCTTTCCAGAAGTAACTGTTGGGTTTGCATTCTATGCAAATTCACACATATGTGCTCACCTCGTCCTTATTGACTCTTTCCTTTGCACAAATAAATTTTCCCAAGCAATCACCAATTTTTTTCCAGAATTTTCGGTTTCCAAAACTCCAATGGAAGGTTTGACAACCTATACCATTCCTGAATCCATTCCAATTGGTGTTTCATTGGATCAAAACACAACTCCCACCTGCAAATGTAAAATTTGAAACCATCCATAAGCCAGATTCCATTCAAAATTTGATTCCAAATGTTCGTCGATGGGAAAACCACCACAAAGAAACCATTCACTAAGACTTTGAATTTCATATCCGACCCCCAACGACCTTGCCACCATCGAATTAAACTATCCCAGTTCAAGCTTCTCCCAAACTAGCAAACAATTAGCCCATGTTGCTCCAAAAAAGAAATGGATGGTAGAAGCAATTTGGATCCGATCACCAAAGTCGCAGTGTTCTCTTTCCTGGCTTGACCCCTCTAGCTTTCCCATTCGATACCTTTGGAGGGGCCCAATGCCTACCCTTCTGGATGAAATGCTCCTGATCTTCACTAGAGTCCCTGTGATGCCCATGGCCTCCACGACTCTTCGCAAAATGATCCAGACTTCTGTTGTTTCTTTTGTACCAAAGTCGCCAATTCCCACCGCGCTCTTGGCGAACATTCCTCCAACACTTTTTGAAATTTGGCGCCAACCCTCGCTTGCTGCCCTCGCTTGTAGCTGATCTTGGGAAACTACCTTTTTCGCCTCCAATGCCCAAATTTCTTTGACACCAATAGAATGATCTTGTGAATCCCCCCGTCGCTTGTCCTTTGTGACCTCCCCTCCACCAGTCTTTGCTCCATCCCGAACACCTACAAATTTTCGGCCTTCCTCGCACACCATTTCTTCCAAGAATCACATCAATTTTAATTTATATAATTATAAATATATATATATATATATTAATAATTAATAATTAATACATATATAAGTATAATAATTATATATATTTCTTTTAATTTAATATAAATATTAAAAAAAATATTTGTGGCCTGCATAAAGCCGTGGCTAGGCGAATGGCCTTATTACTTAAAAAGAAAAAAAATTAATAAAATTTTAATTTTATTGTTAACTAATAGTTATTTAAAATATAAATTGTAATATAAAATAAATATATATAAAAGTGTTTACAAATATTTTAATTTATTATATACATATAAAATAAATAAAATATTTAATACATATTTTTTTATGAGCATTTAATTTAATTTTTTTTTAATTTATAATAGGGGTAAAAATTTATTAATAAACCCAACAGATTACAAAGAGCAAGGGCCTCAAGCTCGGAAGAGAACAACACCCAAAAAACAACAAAAAGGAGCCCCCGAAAGGGTCACAACTAATCATCCATATCTTCCTTGACCATACTCTCAAGATCATGAACACATTCTGGAGGCAGGTGAACCCAATCTCTTGTCTTCCATCCCTCCAAGCGATCATAAGCCCACTTAGCCAAATAATCAACAGTCCTATTCCACTCGCGGGAAATATAGTAGAAAGAGACTGCATCCAAAGAAGCACTCAGACTAAGAATCTATCTACCCACCACCGCCAAATGCCAATCCACATCCTCCATCCATTGTAGATTCAACATATCCATGACAACCTAGGAATCAGACTCACAGATAATCTTGCTCCATCCAAGAGCACATCCTCTTTCAAGATCCAAGAGGACATCAAGAGCCTCCATGTAGTTATTGGTTTGTAACCCCTTATATTCCGAAAAATAGAAAATAACTTTACCAGAGCTATCCTTGCCAATTCCTCCAACCCTAGCATGCCTGGGATTTCCCCTAGAAGACCCATCAGTATTGATCTTAAGAGTCCCCAGAGGGGGAGGGGACTACTTTCCCTCCCTACAAACCTTCCTTTTACCTTGCCTGTTTCTAACATGGTGTTTCTTACAAAGATCATCACTAAAGTCCGCACCCAAAATGTTCAAATTCTAAACCACTTGCACATCTCCAGGATCAATATCCTCAGAGAGATCACATTTCACAACTAGGGTATCCTGAAGCATATTTATGACTTGCAACCACACTTGTTGCACCATCTTCACCTTATCTTGAAATATCCTGCGGTTCCTTTCCAACCACACCTGCCAAATAATAAAACCTGGACCAATATCCCAAGCCACATCAAGAAAGGGAGTCTTAGAAGGAGGTCTGCCAAGACTATTCCAGAACTCAACCAGTGAGCTAGCATGAACACAAGCATGCTTCCAAGCTTCCCACCACCAATGCCAAATAACTCTGGTGAAAGAGCACTGGAAAAAGAGGTGCGAGCTATTTTCTTCACTTTTATTACATAGAACACAGATAGAAGGTCCATGAAAGCCCCTCTTCTGAAGATTCTCCCAAGTAAGACATCTATTTTGCACCATAAGCCACAAGAAAAAATTACATTTGGGCCAAGCCGACTTATTCCAAACATGCTTCCACCAAGAAATGTCCATCTTATCAAAAGACTGTCTTTCCAACTTTTGATATTCAGAGGCCACATAAAACTTTCCCTTTGGATTAAGTCCCCAAGTGAGGATATCAACTCCTCTCAGAGAGTTACACACTCTACCTGCAAGAATCCTAGCAAGAGCCTCCCTCTCTTCCTTAGAACCCCTTGGAGGCCATTCACAGGGTTCTTTCCATCTAGCTACCTCGCCACAACCCACCCTTAAAGTCACCTTAAAATCCTCAACTTTAATCCAACCTGCTACAAGAAAGCTATCACAAAGAGGTTGAAGGTGAGGGTACTGAGACAAGATAGGAGGGAACCTATCCCAAGAATCCTCCCAAAACAAAGCTTCAGATCCCCTATTACAAATCCAAAAGAGACCCTTTTTAACTAATTGCGCTTCTCTCTTCAAAGTATTCCAAATCATGGATCCCCTACCTGCCAAATTATATCTTGGTACATATTTCCCTTCCACTCCACCAAGATACTTAACATTAAGGATTTTGGCCCATCCTTGATCTTGGCTTATGCACCATCTCCAAAAGAGCTTAGTAGCTAGAGCACTACCGTTCAGACTCATTTTCTGCAAACCAAGACCACCATCCTTCTTTGATCTACAAACACAATCCCATTTTACCAGACTCCATTTAGAGGAGAGTAAGTTACTCATCCATAAAAATTTCCTGGAAAGAGCATCAAAGTCCTTAATGAAGCCAACTAGGGCAGTCAGCATAAAACACTTGTAGATAGGGAAAGAGCATCAAAGTCCTTAATGAAGCCAACTAGGGCAGTCAACATAAAACACTTGTAGATAGGAAGCGCTTGTACCACGAAATTCAAAAGAGTCATTCTACCAGCAATTGAGAGCCACCTATGGGTCCAATGACTCACCTTACTCTGAAACTTATCAAAAATTTCCTGCCACAGATCCCTTGGAAATTTATGGTCTGAAAGAGGAATTCCAAGGTAGACAAAAGGAAGAGTTCCTATTTGAAACCTCAAGATTTGGGAAATCCACACTTGAATAAGAGTAGGGGTATTGAAGAAAAAAATATGGGAATTTTCTTCATTAATCTTTTGTCCTGAAGCTTTCACATAAGTATCCAGAGTTCTTCAGAAACTAACCACCTCTTGAATTCTATCCACACCCATCAAAGCAATGTCATCCACAAATTAGAGGTGGGAAGAAGGAGGAATTCCATGCCCCCACTTCCAACCCTGAATCAAACCCTGCCTAACTTGAGACTTGAGTAATCTCCCTAAACCTTCAGCCATCAGAATGAATAGGTAAGGGGAGAGAGGATCTCCTTGCCTAAGGCCTCTAGCTGCTCGAAATATTCTGTAGGCTCACCATTAATCAGGACAACAAAAGAAGGTGAGTTAATACAACTCATTACCCAGCTAATCCATTCACTCCCAAAACCAAAGGCCTTGAGAACTTTTTGCAGGAAACTCTATCTAACCCTATCATAAGCCTTGGCCATGTCCAACTTTATGAATGTAGCTTTCTCCTTAGAGGTAGCCATAGAGTGCATGGCTTCAAAAACTATGATAATCCCATCCAAAATATGTCTTCCAATAACAAATCCCCCTTGCTCCTCGGAGATTAGTTCACTGAGCCATGGATTTAACTGTTCAACAATAAGTTTTGTGATTATTTTGTACGTCACATTGCACAAAGAAATAGGTCTAAAGGAGTTAAGAGAGTTTACTCCCTTTTTTGGAATGAGGGAAAGGAAGGTTGCATTCAAAGCCTTAAGCATCTGCTTACTTCTAAAAGACTCTTGCACCACTTCAAAGAGGTCCATCTTGACTATATCCCATAATTCTTGAAAGAACTCTATAGGAAAACCATCTGGCCCTGGGGATTTACCCTTTTTCATTCCAAACACCACTGATTCTATCTCAGATAGTGAAACGGGCTTAATGAGAGCCCCATTCATTTCAAGAGTGACAATGGGAGGAAGGAAATCAAGCACCAAATCCTCCTCAACGCTAGTAGGATCCGTATCTTCTGAAAACAAACTCCCAAAAAATCTAGTGGCCTCTTGAGAAATCTCCCTCTGAGAGGAAACCAAAGTCCCTTTCGCTACCAAGAGAGTATTGAGAAAAATCCCGTGTCTTCTATCCTTTATAGTATTGTGGAAGAACTTATTGTTTTTGTCCCCTTCCTGGAGCCAATCAATCCAAGCCTTCTGCTTCCAATAAATCTCCTCCTGGAGCTCCCATTCCTCTAATTCCCTCAGCTCATCAACTTCTTCTCTATAAAGAACATCTGATAGACCGTGCTCTCTAAATTGATGAGTAATGGTGTCCACCTTCAGTTGAGCATTCTCTTAGCTGTGAAGAGGTTTCCAAAGCTCATCCTATTCCACCTTTTCAACTTAAACTTAACATACTGCAATTACTTGACAAAGAAAAACATAGCAGTGTCGTAAGCAGGCTTCCCTTCCCTCCACCAAGTATGCATATGATCCTGAAGAGCAACATCCCTTAGCCACATAAGCTGAAACTTAAAAGAGGGATTCTTTGTCATTCGAAACTCAGAAGCAGACAAAATGATTGGCCAGTGATCTGAACCTCTCCAGTCCAAAATATCTGACCTGGTATTCCAACTATCCGCCATCTAGTAGCAAGACACAAGAAACCTGTCCAATCTTTATGCTATAGCCTCCACTCCACATCTTCTATTGTTCCAGGTGAACAAACCATTGGAAGGTATAACATCCACAACCTTCAAAATTTCTATGTTACTCCTCAAAAGTCCCACAGAAGGATCGAGCCTAGGATTACCTCTTCGCTTCTCCTCCAAACTTAAGACTGCATTAAAATCTCCTGCTAGAATCTAGGGGAACAAAGGAGCAAGAGAATGAACATATCCTATACGTGACCAAAGCAAGGATTTTCCCATGAAATTAGTTGGAGCATAAACATTAGTGAAAAGGAGATTCTCACCAGTCTCGCAAACAAGTGGCCACCAAGGAAATAGAAGACCTGCTAGAGATCCACCAAAGTGGAACCAGCTTGCAAGGATCCCATAAAAAAGCTAAGCCTCCAGAACAACCTTGAACTCCAATGCATTGACAAAGACATCTAGGCCAAATCTTAGAAGATGTGCTGAACATCCTATCAATAAATAACTTAGTTTCCTGAATAAAAACCACATCAGGAGAATTTGACTTAATCAAATCTCGAATAGCCTTTTGTCTAGGGATGCTATTCAACCCCCTTACATTCCATGAAAGAACAATCATTTCTGAGGTAGAGAAAAGTGGGAATCAATGGGCTTTACAGAACTAGACTCCACTAATGTCTCTCCAACTAAATTCACCTTTTCCAGGTCTTTCTTCCTTCCCACCTTAAGAGGCTTATTCAAAACATCTTTTTTAAAGACTTTTTGATGAATGCCTAAAACAGGAAGGGCACCCTTTCCTTTGCCCCCTTCCCGCCGATCCTTCCCAATGCAAGACATAGAGCGGGTAGGAGTTGAACTCTCCTGCAATTCTTTGCATTCACTTGCTCCCAACTCATCCATAGGCCCCACGAAGGCATCCGTGCCCATATGCACCCCTGCCATATTCTCCTGTGGATTAGTTTGAATGGCATTGTTATCATCCCCACCTATTTCCCCTTCCTCCAAAAGATCTTGGCTAGAAGGCATATTAGCAATGGTTCCATCAAACTATTCTAGATCATCTAGAGCATCAAACCTATTGAACACCTCATTTGCCTGTCTATCCTTAAAGGTCCTCTTTTGGCCCTGCCCCTTATTACGAGATTTAACAGGAATGAACCCCTCCTTATCCTCCCTCATGGGAGCTTTCCCTTTATCTTGATTAGGAGGTGTACTAGCTGACCCCATTTTTGAATCCCCTACAGGTTTAGATTTCAAACACATCCTCTGAAAATGCCCATATTCATGACAAAATCAACAACAAAACGGTAACATTTCATAATCAAGTTGTTGAATCCATGACCTTGATCCCAAACGAATTTCCATGGAGTTAGGCAAGGGCTTATTCAAATAAATTTCTACACATACCCGAGCATAGGTAATTACCTTCTTTTCCATAGCCAGTCTTGACGGGCCAATTGGTTTCCCAAGCTGACTTGCAACTAAGTTGAAAATTTCCTCTCTCCAAAATTCCAAAGGAAGCCACGGTAACCTCACCCAAATTGGAACCTGCGAAGGAAGCTCTTCTGTAGGATTAAATCCAACATGCCATGGCTTCATGAAAAGGCCAACCTGATTGTAGAAATAGGGCCCCCCTTCAAATACTTTATTTCTGTCGGACATGCAAGTGAAAACCACCTGAAAAATAGCCATTGGCCGCTAGCATTATGTCCATATCCCCCTCTGGACACCATGTTCACAGAGCCCACTACTCCAAAAAGGGAAAAGACACCCAGATCCCCATAAACTTACAAATCAAAGCATGTTTTGACAGATAATTTATGTCTTCCACAACAGATTTCGACTGGATCTCAACAACAAGCCTCTTCTCGCTCTTGGCAAGACACCCATTCACCTTTAAAGGCCTAAAACCTCCAAGTTGAGAAGAAGGCTCTCCCATTCCAGAACTATTCTCACCAAAAATTGAATTCTCATGCAAAAGCACTGATGGATTGCTTCCCGCCACCATATCCTTGAAAGACATGCTCATTTCACCGGATGAAACCTCTCCCAGAGCCATGCAAGACCCCAAACAAAGAACCTCGAAGAGTTCAAAACAAACTTGGGAAAAACACTAAAAGGGTACCAAATTTCCCTCCACCACATTGCAAAACCAAGCAGTGCAAAGGCCACCCACAGACTCCAGATCGCACCCCAAACGCAGATCAAATTAGCTAGCCAAAAGAAAGCAACACTGACAATAAGAGTGTGAAAACCAAGCAAAATAAAGCTTCCCCTAACACAATAACACCCCCTCCCACCGAGCTGTGAACAAAAGCACCAATTTGCACCCAAACACCTGCATGCAGGAGCAGCTGAGATGCATGCAAGACGGGCCTCACAAGCCATGAGCCTCATAAGCCTTTAAACGCAACGCCAACCCAACCTTCTAGAGAAAAACTTCAAAAAAGATCAGCCTCCCATAGCTGCTACCCTCAAAACCACCATGGGCATTTAAATTGGATATGAAAGTATGTGAGTGATTTTTTTAATTTAAATAATAAGAAAAAAAATCTTTAAATTTAGACTATTTGTTTGATTTATATTGTAAAGTTATTTCTTTCCTTATTAATTAGTTAACAATTTTTATTTCACTAATTAATTTAAGTTGTAAATAGAAGGTGAATTATTTCTAAAACAAATATAATAGAATTTATGGTTGATTTAAATGATTAAATAGATATTGGTGGATATTTTACTTTTTTTAGAAGTAACATGTTAAAATAGATTAAAATATGTTTTTAGAACCTAGATCAATGGATTTATAAGTTGGAAATTTTCTCTAATATAGTAATAAATTGTTGCATGCAATAAAGGAGAGTTCTTGACATCATCACCCTTGATTTTTTCAAAATAATCTTGATATTTGATATTTTTAATTTAAAAAACTAATCTTGTTTCTTGATAGTTATTATGGTAATAACTCCAAGCATTCCAAAATAATAAAACTTTTCTTTTTTTTTTACAAAATATTTTCTCATATTCCCAAAAATATGACTTAAACAACTAAAATTAATCTATAATACTTTTATATAACATTTTTTATTAAAATAATCTTGTTTCTTGATAGTCATTTTTTATTAATTAAAATAAATTATCCTATTTCATAAAGATTCCTATAGTAAAACATTTATTATGAAAATGATATTTTTCAATTGAAATACCCTTTTTACGAATTTTAATAAACACATTATCTTAAATTACATCTTAGATTTGAATATATTTATGTATTCTATTTTGAAAAATTGTATTAATAGAAATTGTATAAATTCTACATACAATGGATTAAATAAAATACTATATCTTTAGTCCTTTTCCAATATAATAAAACTCTATTTTTTTAAGAAAGATTTTCTCATATTCCCAAAAATATTACTTAAACAGTTAAAATTAATCTACAATACTTTTATTACATATTTAGCCGATAGGCTATATATTGCATGAGGTTTGACCTGAAAAAAGTCTCATGCTGTGATGCTAGCATGGTTTCTCGTCAAGCTTTCGTGGTTTGTTGTTTAACTCCTGAACCCACTTGCCAATTGATATAGCGTAGAAATATCATATTGGCTAATCAATGCATGGACGAGTTGGGTGGGCTATGTGGCTATAAGCAGCTGTCCTTTTTGTCCTGAAGTTTTCCGTTAGAATACTTACGGAGCCACATCAATGAAAACATACTTTCTAGATTTGAGATATTTGCACTATCTCAGATGCCTTAAATTTTATTCTTCTACATTTATTGATTTTGGTAAATATCTGAAAAGCATTTACTCATTTTGGTAAATATTTGAAAAGAATTTATTCGTTTTGGTAAATATCTGAAAAAGCCACCGCTGATTGTCCCTACAAGAAGAATTATGTGATTCACCACAAACACACGGCTTCTACAGAGACTACCACTAGAAGCAGTTATATTACTCAAATAAAATTTCAAGAGACTATGCAGAGGGCATAGGACATACTAGGAAAAGGCTTCCAAATAGTGCATGGTACTTCCAACGCTCCACCTTTCACTGTAGTTAATATCCTTCTTTGATTGTAGTTCTATTATAAGAAAGTGCTCTGTGTCTCTTTATTCCATTTGCTCTTTTGTTCTATGCGTTGTATTATTTGGTTTTAGATGTTTTTGATTTTCCTCAACTTGAATGTTTGTTTGGCTAAGCTTCTAGTGAGTGAGATCAAGTTATTAGTTTCAAAATCAGTGCAATAAAAGCTTCTGCTAATTTTTGTGTATGTTTGTTTGTTCTTTACCAATGCAATAAAAGCACTATTCACAGTTTCTGCTAATTTTTGTGTAAATAATGAACTTTCTGAGGTCATTTCCTTACAAATGTCTATTAGATAAGGTTTCCTTACGTTTCCTTTCTGCTTCATATTATTATCTGATAGCTACAAATATTGAAAAATGATCGAGAAGCAAACAACAATTCACATGGACACTTTAGCCTGTTCAGTAATCTGGAAAAGATAATAGGAAAGGATGATTTCTATGTACCATTAGCACAAAAACTGACTGATTCTCTTTGTTTCCTTTCACTTGACTTTCCTTACTCTCAAAGAAAATAAACTTATCAGTTTTCCCCACTTGGGCACTGATACACTTGAGGATTTGATTATTTCATATGACATTGTGGTTGGTGATGTTAGTTGATTTTCATAATTATATTATGATGCAATGATTTAATAAATTATGTCATGAGATGAATTGTTAGTTTAAAAATGTTATTTTATCAGTTATATTATAATTGTTAGGATAGATGTGATGAAGGATAGTGTAGCATCACTCATTTGCGAGTGCTCTGTTACGCTGCGATTCCTTCTCACAATGCAATGTTTCAATTTAATGCTTTGATTTTATATATATGTATGCACATGTACACGACTTCATTTGTATGCAGGTATTGTAGGTACAAGTCTCAATTCCACCTGTTTCGGCAGGACAGCGCGAGCACCAATAGCCCAACGATTAAATGTTGAAACAGAGGTGACAATGAAGTCATCTCGTTCCATGATGTCAGACCGTCTTGTCTAAATGGTTTTGTATGTTCGTGTAGTTGTCGTTTGTTGTGGGTCATGTTTGTGTTTTGTCGTATTTAATTGATGTTGATATTTTATAAGTTGTGAATTAGTTAATTAAATGTTGATAATAATTGTTTATTTTAATGTTAGATTAAATTGTATTTAAATATTTAAATGATTTAATTATTTTTGAACGTCATGTGTTTCAATTAAATGATAATTAAATATTAAATGTGTTTTAATTATTTTAATCAATTATCTGGTGGAGGATAATTATTAGAATAAATTATTTAAATTAGATAGATAATGTGATATGCAAGAAAAGTTGTAAAAATAGAAATTAAAACAAAAAAAAACAAATAAAAAAATGAAAAGTTGTGAGAACGAATAAGAATATAGATCTGATTAAAAAGCTTGCTTTTAAAGAATTATTTTCTTTTATTTTGATTTTTAGAGTTTTTTTGGAAGAAATGGACAATATCTTTTATTTAAATAGGAATTTTGTGAGTTTGCTCACACACAGGAGATTAGGGATACAAAAGTTACACAAGTTATTGATTATGTATTTTTGAATCTGAAGAGAATATTTTTCAATCTTTTGCTATAATTTGAGGAGAGTTCTAGAAAGGGATTGGGAATCTGTTACTGGTTATTCTAGAGTCTTCTGAACAAAGGATCAGGTTCGAGATTTGAGCACTGTGACTCAGAGGAGATTCGAAGCAAGAAGGAGGAGCTCTTCGTAAAGGCCGTCAAGAACCAGCTTCATCAGATCCTCGAGAGCGCAGGACTCCAGGTTCCACTCTCTTATCTTAATGGTTTTAAATTTGTAAAAGAAATAAAGAGGTGTTTTAGAATCAATCTCTGTCTTAAAATAAAAAGAATCTGTCTGTGATTTAGATTTAAATGATTTCTTTGAGATTAGAAAATGAATAAACAAATAGGTTTTCCTTTGAAAAGAAAATTCATGTTGAGATTAGAAATAATGTTTTGCAAGCAAACTGAAAAGAAACTCTGTCGAATTCTGTATAAATACGCCCAATTTCTCTCTCTTATTTTTACTGAGGAAAAGATCAATCTTTGTATTTTAATAAATTTGAAATTTTATTTTTTGTGATTATCTTTAATAAGTATTTTAAATAAGTGATGATTCTGTATTTTATACAGAAAATTGAGTTATCTGTGTTTATGTAACTTTATATATATATTTAGGTATAATCATTGAAATATATATATTAAATATATATATATATATATAGTGAGATTTCGTATATATATATATATTTATATATATATATATATATCTTTGTATTCTTTTTATTGAAATCTTTTGTTCGAAGTATTTATATTTTAAAGAAAATGAAAATTGGAATTTTCGAAATCTGTATACTGTACTATGCAAAGGAAATTGTTTCGTTTTCCGTGTTCATAGAAAAATAAAATAAAATATAAAAGGGGTTTTATTATATCAAAATTTCTTTTTTATAAAAGTTTTGTATGGGGTTGGGGAGGGCACGACAGTGTACCACGCTGTGACGGTGCCACAGCAGTCTGTGCTGTGCGTACAACCAGTGGGGCCGAGTCCCCACTTGATTGTTAATGTTTTAAAAAAAAATATTTTTCTTTTATTTTATTTATTTTATATATGTTTTTTTTTATATATATATTATATATATATATTTACAAATATATGTATATATATATATGTATATATATATATATATATATATATAAATATATATATATATATATATTAAATATATATATATATATATTGAAAAATATATATATATATATACAAATATGTAATATATATATATATATATATATACAAATATATAATATAATATATATATATGCGTATTTATATTATAGATTGAAATGGTTTTTCTTAATGTTTAAATTGTGAAAATTAAGTGAACTTTATTTAAGAATGAACGTAATAATTGTGTTGGATTATTGTTGAATTTTATACTGTCATGGAGAAAATTTGGAGATTATTATTTTTCGTCCTAGTTTTATTGTGTTAACTTTTAAATTGATGTGGGAACCCTATTGTCAATTTGTGAAAACTTTATTCCAGAGGTTTTTTTAATTTTAATGTTCTTCTCGTCTTGGTCACACTTTCGGAGTTGGAACTTTTTGGTTTTGTGCTTGGAAGGGTTGAACTGTTCTGTTAAGACTTTTGATTAAGAGTAATTGCGAGAGGGTTAATGCCTTGTGTATCTGGTTTTGGTTTTAAGCTTTATATGTGCTAGTTCAACCCTTGCCTGCTTTGAGATATGTTAGGGGTCATAGGGAGAGTGGCTCTTCGTGGGCGCTAGTGCCTCGGAAGGAGGAAGAGCTCAGGGGAACCCACGTAAGAGTAGTTAAACAAATGATAATCTAAAAATAGAATTTAGGGGGATAGGTAGTAAAACACACAAGATAATAAACATTGGATTCCTCGTCTATGCATTAGGGCTATCATAGACTAATGATAGACTGAGTAGGCCGTGGTCGGCAAAGTCGTAATCTCATCTTCATGAGAGGTTATCGACTCTGCATGAGCTACCCTATGGTGCTGGCGCCTCAAGTAGGAGGAAGGGCTAGGGGATCCATAGATGGGTGCCAGCGCCTCAGTTGGAGGAAGAGCCAGGGGATCCCATGAGAGCTATGCGATGAAACTCTCCACTTGACACCCATTTGCCTAGTTTCTTGTTGCCTCTGGAATTGTGTACTGAATTGTTGTTTTAGATTTACATGGAATCATGTTCTTTTTATTGTTTCAGATTTATTTGGAAAAGTATTTTGGATGTTGTTCGGTTCTTCTGGATTTGTACTCTTATTGTTGATTCAGATTCTTGTGAAATTGATTTAGGAATGTTCTTTGGTGACTTGTTTCTATTGTTAATGCCTTGTTTAATTGTGATGAGTTTCATAGCTTGTTCTTATTATGTGGATTCATGAATGTGGTTGTTTATGTCATTGTATACCTTGAGTTGTATTTGTATTTGTACTATGTTGTCATTGAGTCGGTTTGACATTCATGGCCGGGTTCTCTTCCTTGTCACCTCTGAGCACGGGGGGTGAGTTACTTGTAATTCACATGGTTGGGTGGAACGTGCTCTACACCCGTTGGGTTCCCCATCAGCATCCTGTCTTCTCAGCATTTCTGCAGTTGGAGTTGTACCAGTATTCACTTTGTATTTCAGATTTCATTGTTCTTGTATCAATCCCCATGTTGGGAAATTCAATGTAATTCATTTATCAAGAGATTGTAATGTAACATTAAAACGATGATGTAATAGTTAGGATCATTTGTATCTTTATTAAGAGATTTATTATGGTTGTATTATATGATGTTTATTATCCTCGCATCATGGTTATTGGATGTAACCTTATTCATGGTTATTATAATATCAATGGTTATGTTGTAATCTTTATCTTTATTTCTGTTTAGTGTTGTGAAGTAACCTCACGTGCCCCAGAGAGCTAAGTGTGTTAATGTTATGTAATGTGTTATGTGATTATGGTTTAATGTTAATTGCATGTTTAATTTAATTGTTTTTAAAAAAAATTATTTGCTTTGTGTGTGTTCTCTGGGGTTTGCACGTCGGGCATTACAACTTGGTATCAGAGCATTGGTTCGCACACTGGGACACTATGAGCCCATTGTGTTGACTTATCTGCTCGTTCTCGTAGGAGCATGTGCTTTCATGTGTGTGGTTTGTGGCGTGTTCTCTGCGTGGTTGTTGTGTGCTTACTCTTATCTATTTAATGGCTTCCTGGAGTAAGCCATATCCTTGGGGGGGAGGATGTAATACCCCCATGTTATTAATACTTTTTAATATTATTTGTTACTCTTATGTGTGAGCTTGATACTAGTTTCTAATGGTGATTAGTTCACCGTCTTGGTGTGTGAGGATGCCTCCTGTCTTAGGGAATCTTATTTCCTTTTGTTTACCAGCTTCCAGGAGTAAGTCAATTTTATGAGGGGGAGGATGTAATACCCCTCCTCTTACTGTTTAGACTTATTATTTCCTATGCTTTGGTTTGATACTGTGATGATACTATTATTGTTTGGTTTGGTGGTTTGATTAGTAGACTGTTGGTGATTATGCTTATACACTTGAGGATATGATTATTTCATATGACATTGTGGTTGGTGATGTTAGTTGATTTTCAGAATTATATTATGATGCAATGATTTAATAAATGATGCCATGAGATGAATTGTTAGTTTAGAAATGTTATTTTATCAATTATATTATAATTGTTAGGATAGATGTGATGAAGGACAGTGTAGCATCACTCATTTGCGAGTGATCTGTTACGCTATGATTCCTTCTCACAATGCAATGCTTTAATTATATATATATGTATGCACATGTACACAACTTCGTTTGTATGTAGGTATTGCAGGTACAAGTCTCGATTCCACCTGCTTCGGCAGGACAGGGCGAGCACCAATAACCCAACGGTATAAGTTGAAATAGAGGTGACAACGAAGTCATCTCGTCCCATGATGTCAAACCATCTTGTCTAAATGGTTTTGTACGTTCTTGTAGTTGTCGTTCGTTGTGGGTCATGTTTGTGTTTTGTTGTATTTAATTGATGTTGATATTTTATAAGTTGTGAATTAGTTAATTAAATGTTGATAATAATTGTTTATTTTTAATGTTGATTTATTTGTATGAAAATATTTAAATGTTTTATTTAATTTTAAAAGTCATGAATTTTATTAAATGATAATTAAAATATTAAATTGTGTGTTATTTATTTTAATTAATTATCTTGTTGAGGATAATTATTAGAATAAATTATTTAAATTAAATAGATAATGTGATGTGCAAGTAAAGTGGTAAAAATAGAAATTAAAACAAAAAAAACAAATAAAAGAATGGAAAAGTTGTGAGAACGAATAAGAATGCAGATCTGACTAAAAAGCTTGCTTTTAAAGAATTATTTTCTTTTATTTTTGATTTTTAGAGTTTTTGGAAGAAAGGGATAATATCTTTTATTTAGTTAAGAATGTTGGAAGTTTTTCACACACAGAGGATTATTGAGACAGAAGTTGTGCAAGTTAATGGTTCTGTACTGTTGAGTCTTCTGGAGTTTTCGGGAAAGATATTTCAATCTTTTCCTTGCTATATTTTGAGGAGAGTTTTAGAAAGGGTTTTGCAATCTTTTGCTAGTATTATTTTGGAGTCTTCTAAACAAAGAATCGGATTCGAGTTCGAGCACGAAATCTTGGAGAGGAGATTTTGAAGCAAGAATGAGAAGCACTTCGTAGAGGCCATCAGGATCAAGCTAGCTTCATCAGATTCTCAAGAGCATAGGACTACAGGTTCCACCCTCTTTCCTCTTAATTGTTTTTGAATCTGCAAAAATAATAGAAAGGTGTTATAATCAATCTTTACTTTTAAAAGAAAATATTTTTTGAGAATTAGATAAAAATGATTTCTCTGAGAAAAGAAAAGAAATAAATAAATAGGCCCTCTTTGAAAGAAAATTCTTTTCGAAATTTAAAATCATTTCTATTGAAAACAAACAGAAAGAAATTATGTCGATTTCCGTTTGAATATGCCCAATTTCTCTCTATTCTTACTGTGGAAAAAGGCCAATCCTTTTATTTTAATGGATTTGAAATATTCTATAATCGTATATATATTCTTTTATCTTAAATATATGATTTTATGTGTTTACACAGAAAAAATGTTTCTTTGTGTTTAAATATATATACATATATATACATATACATATATATATATATATATATATATATATATATATATATATATATATATATATATATATATATATTATTTATCTTAAATCACGAATCTGTGTGTTTAAAGTAGTTGAAAATTTGTTATTTTTTTTGAAAGGAAATTATGGCCGATTTTCATCAGCGTTCGTACCTGGTAAAGGACGAAATTTTATTTTATAAAAATAAACTAAATAAAATTAAAATTATAAATAAAATTTTATAAAAAAATAAATTTAATTTGTATGGGATAGGAGAGGGATGGTGCGGGCTGTACCTACTCCCCTGCCCCCTGCGCCAGGCCACGGACGGCCGTAGCAGTCCGTGGACTGCTGGCGCAGCAGTCATACGGACTGTTGCACGCAGTCCGTAGGACTAGCGCCAGTGGTCCTTTGGTTGGGACTTACATTTTTTTTAAAATTTCTTTTTTTTATTTATTAAAATTTGGTTTTTATTTTAAACATGTATATATTTATTAATATATTTTTAAATATTTGTTTTTATATAAATTTAATAATATATTCTTTTATATTTGTTAAATGTTATATATATAGTGTATACTCACAATTTGAGTATAATTACATTCATTTTTGTTTGTTTGTAAAATTTTGAGAATTATAAGAAAGAAAAATGTTAGTAGATATATATTTTATGTGTATATATATATAAATATATATATATTATATATATCCAATAAATTGTATTTATAAATTTAGATAGTTTGCAAGTTTAGAATTTATTGATTGGGATTTATTTGTGAAAATTGTAAAGTTGGATTTTATGGGTTATTAAATGAAACAAATTATATATGATGGTGAAATTGTTATTGTATGTTTTAATTTCAATGGTTTCTCGAGTTTCCTTGGTCAGAGGTTTTAATGTATTTTTAGATATTTATCGGATGTTCTTTGTTAAGAATTAAATATTTTGACGTAGGATTATTTACTTCTTGTGTTCTTTATATCGATTCAAAATTGAAGTGTTTATGCAATTGAGTGAATTGTTTTCCTTAAACTATGAAATCGTATGGTCTCGTTATTGTTTTCCATTTAAATGATTGTAAACTTTACTCATCGATGTGGGAACCGTTGTTGTTTGTGAAACCCTGTTCCAGAGGCTTGTTGTTTTAGAATGTTGATCTCATCTTGGATTATGCTTTTGGAGTTATTGGTTTTATGACTGGAAGGGTTGAACGGTTTTGTAAGACTTTTGGTTATGAGTTATTGCGAGAGGGTTAATGCCTCACATGTTCTTGTTTTGGTATTATGTTCTATATGTTATAGTTCAACCCTTGCCTAGTTTAAATTTATGTTAGGGGTCATAGGGAGAGTGGCTCTTCGTGGGCGCCGGCGCATCGGAAGGAGGAAGTGCTCAGGGGAACCCACGTAAGAGTAGTTAAACAAGTGATAACCTAAAAATAGAATTTAGGGGGGATGGGTAGTAAAACACACAAGATAATAAACATTGGATTCCTCGTCTATGCATTAGGGCTATCATAGACTAATGATAGACTGAGTAGGCCATGGTCGGCAAAGTTAGAATCTCATCTTCATGAGAGGTTATCGACTCCGCATGAGCTACCCTATGGTGCCGGCGCCTCAAGTAGGAGGAAGGGCTAGGGGATCCATAGATGGGTGCCGACGCCTCAGTTGGAGGAAGTGCCAGGGGATCCCATGAGAGCTATGCAATGACACTCTCCACTTGACACCCATTTGCCTTGTTTCTTGTTACCTCTGGAATTGTGTACTGAATTGTTGTTTTGGATTTATATGGAATCATGTTCTTTTTATTGTTTCAGATTTATTTGGAAATGTATTTTGGATGTTGTTTCAGTTCTTCTGGATTTGTACTCTTAATGTTGATTCAGATTCTTGTGAAAATGATTTAGGAATGTTCTTTGGTGTCTTGTTCTATTGTTAATTGCCTTGTTTAATTGTGATGAGTTTCATAGCTTGTTCTTATTATGTGGATTCGTGAATATGGTTGTTTATGTCATTATATACCTTGAGTTGTATTTGTACTATGTTGTTTTGGAGTCGGTTTGACAATCATGGTCGAGTTAACTTCCTTGTCACCTCTGAGCACGGGGGGTGAGTTATTCATAATTCACATGGTTGGGTGGAACGTGCTCCGCACCCATTGGGTTCCCCATCAGCATCCTTTGTTCGCGGTTTTTCTGCAGTTGGAGTTGTACCAGTATTCCTGTGTTATTCTGATATTGGTGTCATTTGTATCATCCCACATGGTTGGGAGATTCATTGTAATTCTTATATCAAAAGCTTGTAATGTAATATTATATTGATGATGTAATAGTTAGGATCATTTATATATTTTTTAAGAGATTTATTATGGTGGTATTATGTGATGTTTATTATTCTCGCATCATGGTTATTGGATGTATCCTTATTCATGGTTATTATAATATAAATGGTTATGTTGTAATCTTTATCTTTTATTTCTGTTTAGTTGTTGCGATGTAACCTCGCATGCCCCAGAGAACTAAGTGTGTTAATGTGATGTAATATGCTATGTGATTATGGTTAATGTTATTTGCATGTTTAATTTAATTGTTTTAAAAAAAATAAAAAATTATTTGCTTTGTGTGTGTTCTCTGGGGTTTGCACGACGGGCGTTACAAGTACTCTCAACTTTGTGTTTCCTCTGCCCCTCACGGAGTCCTTTATATGCAAAGGTGGGTGGTGGTGGTATCTCCAATTCCTACAAATTTCATACAAACCACTGTAAAACTAATGTTGACCATTGTGATCATCATCCGATTCTTAATTTTGCAGTTTTATTTAAAGGAACTCATCTCCTAGATGAATCTATAGTGGAAGGGGTAGGTTTTGATTCTTATGCCCATGGGGCAGCTCTATTTCAAATCAATATATCTTGAAGATCTATAGTATTATGCTCAAGGGAAGATAAGTTTCAAAAGGGTATTGTGGCTTATCTCTCTCAACTTGTCACTCTCCAGTGTTACTCATGTTGAGAAAAAGGTAATGTGATCTCCAAAGTGAAAATGGGTGATCACAAAAGAATGGCTTGCAGTGAGAAAGTAATAGATTAATCTTAGAAGTGATGTCTGGAAGATATGGCGAAGATCATATAGATAAGGGAAAATGGTATGGGAAAATCATTTCTCCGTATAAAAACATGTTTCCTAGTGCCAAATTGTTGTGTTGTGTGCTAGTAAAGTTATTGTCAGGGTATTAACTAGAATCTCAGGATCTATAGCTATTACAGATACTGTCTGTTGGTGGTAGCACAACTTCAAGGGAAAACCATATATATCTTGCTTTAATGAAGCATCCAACTATCGAACATCCATCACAACTCAATGCCAACTTGTCAGAGGAATCAATATAAGGAGGTTTACAATGTGTCAACACATTTCTTTAAACTTATTGTCCTTTGTTGAGTACCCAACATAGCCACACAGATGAATATTTGTGTGGAGCCAGTATACTAATAATGAGCACATTTAGGTTTTAACATTACGACATCCTATACCTTAATTATACATTTAGGTATTATATATTATACTTTTAATTAACAAAACTATTAAATACATGTATGAAACTATTATAATTAAAATTTATTGATTAGATTTTATATTATATACAAAAATACTACAGTGTACAATTTTTTTTAATATACTATTTTAATTATAGATATAAAAAATTTACTATCAAACTTATTAAAAAAAATAAAAAATACAAATAGGAAAAAATATTAAATTACATTTTATTTATCATATTTTAATTAATTTTTAATCAGATTTAACTCAAATAGTGTACAGATTTATAATTATGTTTATTAGATTTTGTTATATTTGATCTTTTTAAGTCAAATTTACCACAAGCAGTCTAAATATTTTTTAAGCATAATTTATTCATTCTATTTGATTAGATATATTATGCAAACTTATCTCACCTAGTGTGGAGGTCTATTTTTATATTTTTTTTACTAAATTTTTATTATAAACACTTATAAACAAACTTATTTGTAGTATTTATATTATATTATATTATTTTAAATTATACACACTTATATACAAACTTATTTGTAGTATTTATATTTCTATTATATTATTTTAACTTCAATTTTATTATTTTATGTAAACTTATTTTTACTCAATTTCTATTACTTATTAATTATTTAATTTTCAATGATAGATGACAGTTATGCTCCACCTAACATCCCTTGCCAATAGCTATTTAATTATGAGACATTATCTTAGATCAACATGCAAATAACATTTATGCTCCACTTAGCATCCCAACTTTCCAATAGTTATTGAATTTTGAAACACTATCTTAGATTAGCATGCAAATAATTTTTTTGTTAAGTTCTTTTATAAAATATTAATTTTTCTTCTATGTATAAGTTTTATCACATGATTAGGGTATTAAATTAAATAAATATTTATTTCACAATTGATAGTTTAAAGTTTATATTTGCAGTTTAAAGGTATTCATTTGTAAAGTAAGAAAATTTAAACTAGCCCTTCTATTTTATGATCAAGATTGTCATCTTCCAAAAGGAAAGCCACAAATTCTTATACATCACTGAGCATATAGTATACTGTTTTCCATTTTAAAAATGTCATTTCATTCAAGATTGGACAATTCAAATCAACCCAATGAGATTATTGACATCTCCAGTAGTTCCAATGCCCCTATGTTGTCGACCAACTCAACACCGTCAATCAATTGTAATGGTAATTCTACAAGCCACATACAAGATTTTGCAAATGACATTATAGTTAGTTGCCTTGACTTGCTACAACAAGCAAAGGCCACTGTTCGAAACATGCAAAGTACATCCAGGATTTGGACATTCAGTCAATGGAAGTAACAGTACATGAGTTCCACTCAACTTGTGAGAAGTTGGGTTCCTTTTGCACTTTCCTTTGTGAAATGAAAGCAAATGAGTTCTACAGACAAGGTGGTTCTATCTACATAAAATAAGCATTTTAGAATTACTTGAATGATGTCTAATACACTTTATCCCTGTAAATGTGTATATTGTATGTGATATAACCATGTAACTTCAGCTTTTACCAACTTATGGATAGTTGGATATTTTGTAAATCCCTAAAAGAAATGTAAGCTCCAATATACTATGAACAAGGCACTTTGGATCGTGATAAAAAATGCAATATGTCACCTACTACAATACCATGTAACACGTTTTTGCTTAATAAATATATACACATACTATGTGCTCTTGCTATAATATTGGAGCTTCGTTCTTGACTTTTTCTTTTACTCTGTATCTCTTTACTTGACCCATATGTTTAAATTCCAAAAAAAATGACATCTTCAATTGCATACAATTAAGAATAGTAGTTTATCTATAATTATTGTAATCGTTTCCTCATTTCACTTCAACTAATCATAGTCTAACCATTGTGTTCACAACATTTCATTTATAGCACTTTTTAAATATATATCGCCAACAAACGCTATATGTCTCCTTCAATAATTGTCTCATTGTTGTGCCTACATTCCTTACAATTTGTTCACTTAGTAGAACGATAATATCATACTCACTTCCTTAAACACACACCCTTTACACTAAAGTATTATTTTAAACAAAGTCCATTCTTTTAAAATATTTCACATTTCTAGTATACTATATTAACATACATAATAAACGTATACACCATACAACACATATTTCCATATGAAGGTTCACAAAATAATATAAGCCACCACCCTATATTTTCTTTATAGCTACAAAGATGATCTACAAAGTGCCTGCTTCCTCAACTAGGACACAATCCACATAAAATTTGCGCTCTCCAATAATAGGTTAAACGTGTTAGACTCGTTTACTTAGCACAATGAGTATAAAGTATAGTTAGGTTTCCTAATTCCATTGCACCCCAAAATGATTAACACATTTGCAAACCAAGTAGCTTTCTTTAATTTTATTGTATGTTCCTTTGTTGTTTATCCATTGCTAATAACACACTAGTGTTATATTTGTTTCTTCAAAAGCACCTTTCCTCTTGTGCCTTTAGCATAGAATGCATATTCAAACATCTATAGTGCTTCCAATTTACTTAGACTACTTAATAGAGTGAACTAATTTTTTTTACTCACTACACTTTCTCTTTTTTGTTCTTACAAATACAACAAGCTAAATTCCAATGGCCACTATTTTTATATACACACCTATTCATAATCACATTTACAGGTATTATTCTAAATTTACTTTTACACTATGTAACTTTTTTACACACTTTTATTTAAACTAGTGCTTGCATGGTCACATTCAACAACATTGTGGGTTTTTCACATATTATCGAATTAGTTAGCTATATTTTGTTGGCTATACAACATATTAATTTCATACTTCACAAAGTATTCTTTTTATACATCATTTAAAGTAAGTAATAACTGCCACCTGCAATTTACTTTTGCAAGGACTAGTTTTCTCTCTCGTCACAATGTATTCTTTGACTAAGAATGCAATTAAGTTGATCACTAATGGAAACATAGACCTGCAACCCCATCTACAAGTAATAGATATTTCAATGTTTGGCCATGGGCCTGAACCAACCAATCGCTATGTAGTACAACTCTCCGATGGGGTTCATAAGCAAGAGGCCACACTTCCAAAACAATACAACCACTACATAGATTCTAAAGAACTACAGAAGGGCTCTATACTTAAACTCATTAAATACAATTGCCCTGTTATTTTCAATTCAAGGTGAGCCACCATATTTCAGTGATTTTCTACAATATTCCAAATGAAAACTGATAGATTATCATTCTTGAACCTCTTATGTGACATCTAGTCCTATTGATAATACTTCTTCATTGTACACTTATAGGTGTATTGTCATATTGGAATTAGAAATCACATGTTTGCAGCAAGATATCATTGGCTAGCCTGCCTACCTCTTTGAACAACAAACCCAACAAGTACAAGCCACATCTACAAGCCTTGATGATAGTGTTACAGTACCGCAACCACCTCTCCTAACAAAATATTCCTTGACTGAGAATGCAATCAAGATGATGAATGATGGAAACCTAAACTTGCAACACCTTCTACAAGTATTAGAAATTGCACCGTTTGGCCATGGCCTCAAACTGGCTGATCGATATAGAGTGGAGCTCTTTGATGGGGTACATAAGCAGAAGGGTACACTTCCAATAAAGTACAACTAGTACATATCTTCTAAAGAACTCTAGAAGGGATCTATACTCAAACTCATAGGATACAGTTGCCCTGTTCTTTGCAATTCAAGGTGAGCCACCATATTTCCATGCTCTTCTACAAAATTCTAAATAACTTGTATATTAGCATATTTTATCCATTATGTCACATTTGTTCCTACTTAAAATACCTACTCATTTTACCTTTATAGGTGGATTGTCATCTCCAAATTAGAAATCACATTTTTGCAACATGACATCATTGGTCAACCTGCCTACTTGTTTGGAGAGCAAGCCCGACAAGTAAATGCTACAAGCTTAATTGCTCCATCTACGAGCATGAATAACAACACCATGGTAAAAAATCCACCTACTTGAAGGGCACTTTTTGGGTCATGCTCATCCCTACAAAAGAAAGACATTCCCTCCAATATTACGCCTATTAGAAATTTGAGTCCATTTCAAACAAGGTGGCTTATAAAGGGTCGTGTTACCATGAAAAATAAGTTGCACCACTTAAACACACAAAAGGGACAAGGACATGTCTTCTCTTTTGATATTATTGATTGTGAGTGCACTAAAATATGGGTAACCTGCTTTAATGAAGTTGCAAACCTTCATTACATGAATGTACATTTTGGAGAAGTATATACAATATTTGGTGGAACTATTAAGTCAACTAATAGGTTGTACAACAAATTGAATAACCAGCTTGAAATTTTTTTAGTCGAGGATTCCAAAATTTCTCTCTTAGAAGATGACCTTGCAATTCCCAAACATCAGTTCTCTTTCATGCCCTTCAAGGACATTTTGGAACTGAACAATAATATCCTTGTTAATGTTATTGGAATAGTCATATGTGTGGACTCAAGATCAACCATAAGGAGGAGGGATGGGACTGAAGTTATTCGAAGGAGCATCAAATTGATAGATACCCCTTCATCTACCATTAATATTACTTTATGGGGTCCAACTACTGAAAAGAAAGGCAAGCAGTTGTAGGAGATGTATCACTTGAAACATGTGGTCGTACTTGTAATAAAAAATGGCCATGTCACTGAGTATAATGCCAAGGTCATAAGCACTTTGGAAAGCACCCACCTATTTATAAACCCAAGAATAGGGGAGGCGAAACAAATCAAATCATGGTTTGAATAGAATGGGACTGATGTCACTCCATCAAATACACAACCATTGGATGCACCTCCCATGCTTACGAGGAAAAAAATTGCTGATATTGAAGAGAAAAATACCAATGTGAAACAAACTCTCCAATGCACTCTAAAAGCAACAGTGCAATACATAAAAACAAATTAATTATACTATCCATCTTTCCCCCTTGAGTTAGATGGAAAATAATATAAAAAGAAAGTTGTACAGAATGATGATCAAACATGGTACTGTTCCAAGTACAAAGCTACAATTGCTAAATGTACCTACAGATACATACTCTAGCTAAAGCTCATAGACCATACAAGAATATTATGGGTTGTTGCTTTTGAAGAACCAGCCACTAAACTTCTTGGAATGTTTGTAGATAATTTATGCATGCTACAATTCAATCCTAGAATAGAAACTGAAGCTGAGACCATAGTCAAAGGAGTGTTATTCAAGCAATTTATCTTCACAATCACAAATTTGTATGATTCAAGTGCTGCTCAAGGACGGGTAAAATCAACAATCACAAAGGTGGACGAGCTACATTTTGTTGTAGAGAATTTGGTCATGTTGGGTGGAATCACTAATATGTGTCATATTGCTAGTGTTTAGATGTAGCTCAAGCGCTTAAATGTAATGTATATACAATTTTGTAACATCTTATATAGTATAATTTCTATACTTTTGATTCCATACATGGAATTTCAAAGTCACATGTGTATCGAATATATTGCTATTATGAAAATAATGTGATTTATCTCTTCCACCAAATTACTTATGTATATAGCATACCAATTGTATCTCAACTAATTTTCAAAAAATAGAATGATCGAAGAACTTGTAACATTAATGTTTAGCTTCTTTAATTTTGTATGTATTTGTAATTGTACATTTGATGATTATAGTTCATATTCCCCTTATAGATGGTGACCTCTAACCCTAAAAGCATACAATCTCGTAAAAGAAGTCATAACTACTATATGCAACATAAAGAAGAAATCAACATTCACCGTCATATGTAACGCATAGGAAAATAGACAATACAAGCCAACACACCAACCTCCTTTCAGTCAAACCAAGACAACATTGAACCATATGAATGTACATCCCAAACCGAACACCCTTCTAACATAGGTTTGTCAATGTGTACACAACAAACAATGCACACTCGTCAAAATCAGTCCACAAGCTTACCACATTCTAATTTTTTTTTTATAGAAGCTTCTAAACGATTTCATTCAAGATTAGATAAACTATCAAACTCTCCAACTTGTAGAATTTTTCATGAATGTTTCCCAGGAATGCACACCAACTCAACACAAAGTGGTCTAGTTTGTTTTAGTTGCTTTCGTGAGAAAGGTAGACATCGTTTCTCAACAACTAATTTTATGGACCCAGGAGTACAACCGTACGAGCTACAAACACTAACATAAGTTGAAGAAATGATTATAGCATGAGTCAATCCAATAATACAAGTAAAAAATGCTCGCGAAGGCCAATACAAATATAGTGGGCACACAATTTGTTTCCTGTAAGATATCAAAACCATAGAAAAATACTTGTTGCATAAAATTGCAAACTTGGATGTGTTGGTGGTTCGAAGAACCAATACAAAAGGTGACCATTATGAATGCTATGTAAGTAGGCATTGTGTGTGGGTTGCACTAAAATATAAAATCACATATGACCTGTATTACAAAGATGTCGAGGTGGATTTTGCGTCTCTTGAAGAGCTCCCCGATACAAATACAAACATTTCCAATATGCTTCACAACATTATTGCTGACAATGACAATATGGTTGCACCAAACAATGCTTTGACATTTTATGTGGACCCACCAGACATTGTTTTCACTTGCTCCTCATCCTTCATGGCTAGGCTACCAAATAAATGTCGTGAACTAGAAATCATAAAAGAAACATTGCAAGTTAGAGATCACAATGACACCATTATTGATTGGCCAACACTTGAGTCCTCACCAGTTAATGAATACAATACTGAGGGCCTTTTAGTAATGGATTTTCCTTCACCGTTTCCCAATGGTAGTGCACTACATTTACAACCTCGCTATAGACAATTTGAAATGCATGAATATGTGTTGTACCTAATGAGGTTTCATGCTAATAGATTTGGAAGGCATCCAAGGTTTAGATATTTTTTCTTGAACCTACTGATGCGCCACTGAAGCCAGGTGTTGCCTCTGTTTTTGTCAAGAAAAATGTTGAGGACTGCATACCAACCACCATAGACAATCTTCATCTCCATTTACAACACTTTTCTGACACTAAAATAGCCAAACAATTGATGCGTTATGGATCATCCCTTAGAGGAACACAAGCATATTGGAGTAAATGTTGTGGTGAATTGTCAAACATGATCAACCAAATAGGCTCCCCCACACTATTCTTCACATTAAGTGTTGTAGATACCAAATGGCCTGATTTACACCAACTATTTACAAAGGAGGAAACACAAACATCAAGAAACAATAAAGATCGCATAGATAACATTGTTACAAACCCACATACCACATCCTTATACTTGCATCAAAGATTCACAACATTCTGTGAAGAGGTTTTAGAGAAGCTTTACTATGCAACAAACTATTGGTATAAATATGAGTGGCAACATCAAGGGTCTGCACATGTACATGGCTTCCTTTGGCTTGAAGGTGCACCAAACATGGACAAACTTGACTGGAGCAATCATGCAAATGAAGACATAGAAAAATGATTCTTTAACAGATATGTTAGTGCCTAGAATCCTCAAAATCTAGGAGATAAGAACAACACACGCCATTGGTCTTTGTAAGATGATCCATGCTTACTAACAACACCCAAAATATTCACTACTAATACACTTTCTGACTATGAAGAGTTACTCAACCGTGTCTAGAGACACACCAATTGTTTAGAATCAACCTGCCTTTGCAAGAAAGGCAACAACGTGGAGTGCCAATATAGGGCGCCTTGGACTAAATGTGCCACCTCTTCGTTGTGCAGTGATGAAAATGGGAAAAAATTCTTTTTCCCTGCATGTAATGATGATATGTTGAATATACAAAGTCTAGAAATGCTTTCCATATGGAGAGCCAATATGGATTGTTAGCCTCTGCTTTCAACAACACTTGTTCTAAAGTACATTACAAAATATGCCGCGAAGGCAGAAAGAAAATCTGAAAGTTGTATTGGTATGTTGACATGCATATGTCAAAAGCAAGCACCCCAAGACAAGGCACTTGTAGCATACATAAAATTCATGTTTGAGATTATTGCTCATTGTGTATAGGTGCACAAGAAATGTGCCACATGTTGCAAAAGCTGCCCCTTGTTGTTTGCAATCATGAATTTATGGTGCTTTATGTTGGGAGAAAATTTTTCAACCGAATTAGGACAAACTAAAACAAAAATACGTTGGAGCTGACTTACATTCAAATATACACACAATGTCCTCCTGAAATGGAGATGGTAACACTAATTGAATTTGCACGATCATTCTTGTTCTCATCAAGTCGCAAACAGTACAAGTGGAAAGAAAGGAAACAAAAGGAAATTATTAGTGTCTTCCCCTAATTTACTGCTATTCCAAAGGAGGATTCAGAACATTTTGAGACATTTTGTTGGAGCGAACTACTTCTTTACAAGCAATTTCGTAACATTGTCGTAAACATTGATATTGAGAAAGAGACAATTGTTGCAAATTGGAAGGAGATAAATATACTTAAATATTATGTGTGGCATATTGACCGTGGAATTGATGAAGAAGTAAATCAAGAAGAGGAAGAGGAACTAGATGATGAAAACAATATAGGAAATACAATACAATTGAATGAATGGGAGTTCTTATCACAATTGGGTCTTGGTACTAGTGGAAATCTTAATTCCCTTGATATGCTTGGAAGACGTGACTTTGACAATTGCAACAAGTGGAATGATCATACAATACCTTAAGCTTTACATGAAACTGTAGAGAATTTCGTAAGCACAAACAAGGTGGACCAACATGAAAACCCAACATCGTTTGCGTTTAACGACCTCCCATATCCACTCTCTCCCAAACAACAACTCACTCTAACACTTGTTTTGGACCATTGTAGTGCTTGTGAATTCAAAAAACCCTTGCACATGATCATACAAGGCACAACAAGAACAAGAAATCCTATCTTATTCATTGCATTAAACACTCCCTTTCCAATTTAGTACCGCAAGAGCATAGCCCACTCCTTGTTGTTGCTCCTACAGGAATCGTAGCATTCAACATACACGCCTCGACTATACATTCAGCCCTGAAGATTCTAGTCAAGGAAATGCAACCATTGAAGCCCGATCAATCACTTGCAATGTTCCAACATAACATGAGACACATAAAATACCTCCTAATTGATGAGATGAGCTTTATAGGCCCAAAATTACTCTTGAAAATTGATACTAGGCTACGTGAGGCTTTCCCCCACCAACAACACTTGTGCTTCGGTGGAAGATCTATCATTCTTGTAGGAAACTTTGTACAACTACCCCCTATTATGGAAAAACCTATATATGCTGCCCACACAAATGTGAAAGCCCTATGGGAACAATTCACTATTATTGTCACACTAGAAAAAATATTTCGACATGGGGACACACAAGCTCAAATTGAATTTCGGAGAACTCTACAAAACATTCGTAATGCAGAACCAAATGAACAAGATTGGGAGCTACTAATTTGTTGCACAAACACAAAGCTATCAAACAATGAAAACAAGTCTTTTGACCTAGAAATACACCTATTTTCGACTGATGATTTAGTTGGAATACACAACAAAAAAATGATACAACTGTTAAATCTTCCTATTGCACTCAGTATTGCAATAAAAACAAACACACCATCAAAGATTGAAAATGATGCTGACAAGCTTCCCCATGAACTCCTACTATGTAGAGGCCAACACATCATGCTAACTACAACCTATGGACTCAGGAAGTCCTTGTAAATGGTTCTCTTGGAGAGGTTGTAGATATTTGTATACACAAAAAGCTCTAAACCACCAGATTTACCATTATATGTAGTAAAATTTGATACTTACAATGGCCCACCTTGGAGTGTCCATGCTCCAACAGCTATTCCTATATCACCTATATCTCTAGGTGCTCATTGTAGGCAATTACCACTATGCATGGCATGGGTAATTACAATACGTAATCCAAAGGATTAACAATCGGAAGAGCAATAATCGATATAGGTAAAAAAGAAAGACAAGGATTGAATTTTACAACTATATCTAGAGTTAAATCAATACACGGACTTAAGATTGACCCATCATTTTCCTTTGATCGATACTTAAGAATGAAGAACAATCCATCCACAATTATCAGGAAAAAAGAAGAGCTCCAACTATGTCTTCTCTTTATGATGAGTACAAGTACACATACATGAACACACCATTCTCTCAAAAAAGCTATATTTGTTTAATCTTCTACTTACCATATTCATATAAATACATATTATTGTTTCTATAATTACACCACATTTACAATCACATGTAGGTGGATGTTCCAACATTGTATACTCCTACAACAGTTGCTTTGATTTGAAGAATTTTCCCAAAGTATTGGTCATTTCCAAGACATATAGAGACCCTGCCACAATCAACAGAATATTGAGCCAATTCCCATGCCTAATGAATAAATCAGAAAACCCTTTGCAAACAATCCATCCTCTCAAATTGATCCATGCCAAGAACATGAACCAAAGCATATTGAAGACAACACCACGTAGAATCAAGATCAAGAATCTAAACCTCCAATATACTACCATGATCTATTGAGAATTCTCCAATCCATATGAGATGGCGCAAATGATGATCATATCCATATACCACCTACTCATCCATCTACCCATGAGATGCTTACTCCTAAATGTACATGTAGATGTTTTGCAAAAATTAGAGTCTCGTACTCTAAACATAATTATCAATGAGCAAGAGTCTCCTACTCTTAAATATTAGCAATCTTGTGCAACTTCTTGGTTTTATAGCAATTAAGGAATAGAGATAAATCTTAAACACTAGAGGGAACTTTTTCTAGTGCAAACACCAACATGGGGAGAATGTAGAGTCCTTATGATAAAACTGCTATCAATGCTACAACTATTCATAACTTCAAGCATCATTCATGCATCATCCCATCCAAAAATTGTGCCCAACCACATGAGAACAAGGTATATCAAAGAAAGGAGCAAATGACTGAGGTACAATAATCATTGAAGAAAAATGGACAAATAAAATTCAAATGGATACCATAAAATACAAAAAAAAATCATCCCTATCAACCTCCATTATTCAAAGAAACTATGGGGAAAAAATCAAGAAGGGAAGTTCATCCATCAAAAAAGTCTAACAGTGCACAGGGAAGCTTCAAAAGTGACCTACAAGACATATGAAAAAAATTGCCCCAACTGAATCTCCATATCCACCTACCATTGCTCATCTCCCAAGTTTGGAAAAAAAAATCCAAACTGTCAACCAATCAATCTATATCTCATATCTCTCAACGTACACCACCATAAATTGTGACATCCATGATATCCAAATCTCAGAATAACCGTGTGTTGATAGCAACTCTTTATCATAAGGACTCT
>VDFB02073827.1:0-25079 GCA_007258455.2 Sequoia sempervirens
GGTTTATCAACCTTCTGCAACCCATCGGGTCCTCATTCCAAGTTTCCTTTCCCTCTTCCATTGTGGGCACTTCCATTTCCTCAAAAGTAGGAATGTGGAAGGTCTTTGTGATTCCCTTAGCTGACATGTCAGCGAGAATATTTCCATCTCTGTCAATGATGGTCCTTGTTTTAGGTTGGTAGGCTTGCAGGCATGCCATGACGAGCTCAGGGGCAATAAGGGATGGGGGAAACCTACAACTTTTGCAATTCTGCTTTGCCTGATTAATTTGGCATTATCGGTCCTTGGGTGAATTTTGACCCTTTTCTTGAATTCATCAATATTGACTTGGCCGATATTGGTGTAAGAGATTTCTTTCCAGTCTATGGTGATTTTTGATCATAGAGGTTCACCTTGGAATTGGAACTTCATCTGGTCTTTATCCTCCTTCCCATGAGGAGTCTTGTCTGATCTCTTTCCCTTGTCTTTCTCTGCAGTTCCTCTTGAGGGTCCTACACTCGATTCCATATATCTTGCAAGCATGGACACAATGAGTATGACCGATTACAAAGGCATGAGCGTTAGTCAAAATACAATTTATACAAAGCATGATTGATGAAATCAAATGTTTACTTCAAGATATCGCTAGCCACTTACTGGAGGAACTTCGGACAATCCGGGCCTAGAGGGTCAAACTTCCTAGGAAGAAATGTTTTGGGGAGGCGAACATGGTAGTGTGATCCGGGTGATTTCCTGACTTCAAATCTTGGTGGTTTGAGGGGCTCATGCCGAAGAGGGCAAAATTTGAGCACATGGGTCGAGGTTAGTTTTCCAATTTGAGGTCGTTTAGGTCACTTTTGGGGCTCCTGGAAGTTCAGGTTCAGAAAGCTATCAGAGGTTCGTTGTTTGAAACAACTAGCCAGAAACGGAGTTCCGGGGATGAAATTCTAATCTCGAGGCCCAGAAGGCTAAAAGACGGATGGTGGTTCAGGTTCAAAGAGGCGGAAGCCGTCGTTGTGTCGCTATGGGACGAAAATACAAGAATGGAAACTCAGATGGAGCGGCCCGGTGGACCGGACCTGACATCCAGCTTGGACTTTGATTTTTTGTTTGAAGTTTCTCTTGGCGAACAGGAGGGTGGAGCCCGGAAGTTGGAAAGGCGGGCGTGTTTTTCCCTGTTTAGGGTAGCGGGCATCAGACGAAATTCTGGAGGCCAGAACCTAGTGAGGGCGAGGACGTTTGAGTTTCAATGCTGTGTTTCGCAGCAAACAAGCGCTCGAGGTCCGAGTGGCGGTAGGTCATTGTTAGACAACATTTTATGAAAGGGAAAAGCCACAGCAGAAGTCCACAGACTGGGACCCGGGGTCATGATGGAAGGGAGATTTCCGAGTGGTTAATGCTAGACGGCGAGATGCAAGGCGGGCCTCGGGGGTCGGGTGGATGGGATCATTCCGCCGCTTGGGAACGACAAAAGCTTCACAGAATTCTGGAGGTAGAAGTCTAGGGCCTCGGGCCCAGGAAGGGAAAATGGAGGCCAACTTCCGAAGTTTGTAGTTTTCAATTCAAACGACAATTAGACGAAGGAAGTCCGAGGAGCCGGGCCCAAGAGAGGGTGCAACCGTTTTGCAGAAATATTTTCTAAGGTTTCATAGGCGGCGGAAGGAAGACCTGGGCTTGGAAGACGCGAACGCCCCTGGGTGAAGAACAACCGCGATGAGGTTAAGTTCTAGACATGGATTCGAGGGTGTTTTGAAGGTTTTCCAAAGATTCCAAGACATGGGTTTTTTAGGCGTTGCTTTTATTTATCAATGTAATGCATTTTTAACCCATTATTTTCAATTTTAAGCGTTTAAAACTATGAAAAAATCTTTGGGAGGGCGGACGAAAAACCTACCTGGGAAGCCCGATGAAGGAGACTGTGAAATCCACTAAGGATCGGCAGATGAAAGTGACGGGCGCGAGGCGACGATCGACGAAAGTAATGAAATCCTTAGGCAAGCGCTCTGACCTCTTCTGCAATTTTGACAAATGAAAATGACAGGTTGGGGTTTGATATTTATACCCCCATGCCATTAATGGCTTCATTAAATGCCTGTACAGTCGACCCGTTGGTTGGTGGATTTGAAAATTGCGGACGACAGTGGGAGGTCCGGGGTCTGAGGTCCAAAAGGACGCACTCAAACGGCCATTCAAAAACTGCCTTTCAATACCGGTGGCGAGGAGGGACTCGAACTTTAGAGGGCGGAGTGCCGGTGAGGTTTCGTTGTTTGAGACGACAAAGGTCGAAGAGAATTCCGAGAACGACGACCTGGCTGTCTGGGCCCGGAGGACACAAACGTAGTTCGGGACTTCACGCAAAATGAAACATGGCGGCAGCTGATGAACTGGGGCCCAGGGTTCAGAAAGGCGAATGCCTTCTGCCATTTGGGAACGGTGAACCCAAAGAGGAAACCCGAAGGTGGAGACCGGTGGGCCGGGCCCGGGAGGGCCCAGAGCCGTTGGCAAGAGAAAAATTGCCAAAGAAAGCCCGAAAAGCCACAAGGCTTAACCAAAGATGAGTGGGAAAAACATGATCACTTTAAGACGGGCTTCAGGGGTATGCTGACCATTAGGGACGCCAAAACGGGGGCATGCAAAATGAGGTGGAGATAAAGACGACTCGACAAGGCAAAAGAAAATAGGGTCCCCGTTCCGAACGGGACATGTGTGCTAAGGGCACAACACCACTTAGGTCATTCCCGTAGGGTGAGTAATTTTTTCCACTACATAAGACCTTCTAAAGGTGTTAACAAAGCATAAAATAGTGAGTCTGGCATTTTGATCACCCAGTTAAGGGGAGAGCATAGGCCTATCACTTCAGGCACAATAGACAATGGGTTCTTTAACCTTCTAATTAAACTAGGTTCCTAATTTAATTAAAAGAAGACAATAAAAGCTCCAGCCCCTGCAAACATCATCAATAGTTTGATGTATTTTTTTAACCAGTGTATAAAAGTACCTAGAAACAGAAAGCACAAATTAGTTCACAGGATTTTGAAATTTTGCAAAATTTACAAGATGCGCTAAAACAAACATCAGATGTTCTAAAAGATCACTTCTATGCGTTAAGAGAACTACCAGATGCGCTAGATAAACTACTGTATGCACTAAAATAAAGACCGAATGCGCTAGAAAACCCATTGTATGCACTAAAAGATGCTCTAGATGCATTGTAACAGGAACTAAATGTGCTGAAAGATACTCTAGATGCGATGTAACAGGAATTGGATGCATTAGAAGAAGTTTCATATGCGTTGAAAGAAATATCAGATGCGCTACCTAGAGTGTCACGTCCAAAATCTGCAAAACAACTTTCAGAAAACATTAATAAAAAGGGGCTAGGCCCCACGGTGGGCACCAATTTTATGGGTGAGGTAAAATGTGGGAAATAAACAAGATCACACAGGCAATGAAATGTATTACATTAGAGAATTTAATCATAAAACTGAATCAAATTGAAACAAGAGCAAATTCCTAAAATCGTTCCATTGTTCTCTATTCTCAAGGATCCTCTAAACCATTAGTGCTAGATCATATTTGTATATGGCACTCTGACTGTTTGGATGACAACCTAAGAAATGAGATGTTGTAGAATGCAAGAATCTAATTCCTACATGATTGATAAATTGTATGATAATGTTATGACAATGATATTGATGTTGTTGTATACATATGAAGATAATGCTATGATAATGATACTGAATAGTATGGTGTAAATGTTGTATGAAGCTAATATGATAAACTAAAATGCAACTATAAAACTAAGCCATGATTATAAACTAAATGATTCTACAATGCAAATTGCTAAATGTTGAATTGCTCTAAATGCTCACATACACTAATTTGCTCTCACATAATTTATGCATAATAAGTTTGCTCAAAGATGGGATTGCAAATGTTGTAGCAAGAGGCTATATTTATAGGAATTCCAAGGCATCTTGTGATGTGGCAACAACCAATGGTTAAGATTTCAGCTGGAGAGATGAACGGTGGAGATGGAAGAAGTTAGAGGGAATCATGGAGGATGTTCCCTTGACTGTGAACACCGTGCCAAGTGTGAGGGAGAATGAAATGATGGAGAGAGCCAAGTGTCCAAAGTTTGTTTTGGAATTGGTTGAGGATAATTCTCATTTAAATATTAGACATATTTAAATTCATGCGACACTTGATGATGTGGCAAGAGGAAAAGTTGGAGACATGTGCCTAAATTCAAATTGGGAATTTAAATTTAGTGAGAAGATTATTAATTAAATAAAACAAACTATTGACATTTGCTTATTTAATTAAATTTAGAAGAATGTGACTTAAGATGGTAGAATTAGAAAAGTGTGAACTATATAAATAAATTTGGAATTTATTTATAAGTAGATGAATTAAAGGGGTTCATTAATTAAATAACTTGTATTTAATTAATTAATTGTCTTGACTGATTTTAGGTGTATACAGGAGGGATACAAGCATATTCAATTATATTAGTTCCATCACAACCTCATGCACTAGGGTTTGAATAGATCATTTATTGGAGTTTTGAGGTCAAAGGCCACCTTATCACTCAGCTAAGAGTGTCGCACTTTCTAGCTTTAACATCCCCATGCATACTTCCAAATCCAACCTCTATCAAGGAATACCTAGGCCATACTTCCAAATCCACCTTTTGTCTATGTAGCACTAGGTCAAATTACATAATTTGTAGGCAAAAATTAGATCTACTAATTGTTATGATCAACATTGGGTCTATAAATCACTATTATAAGTTTTTCCAAACTAGTTTACAAATCTGTAAAAGTGTAGAATTCTTTGTTGAAAACATGGGCATTGTAGATTTGTTATATGGCTGAGACTTTATTGTTAACAAGATTATATTGAATGAATTTTCATTGATAAATTATTGGATTTGACTTGGAGAACTCTAAATTGAAAGCATTAGTTAAAAACATTATATATTTAAAATTTTAATTAGTGGACTAAGTAAACTATGTGAGTTATAAGAGTGATTATGATAAGCTAACAACCAAGGTTCACTTCAGTGGAATCAAAGTTGAGATATTTCTAGCCTACAGGGTAGATTTGATTATTGAGGCTTCCCAATGAAATAGAGATTTGGAATCATGAATCCTCTTAACAAGGTGTTTATGACTAAATAAGAACAGAGAGAAAATAAGAGCAAGATTCAATTTTTTTTTAGGAGATTAAAGAGATATAATCACAAGAGGAGGTCAAGAAAGAAGTTGTGATAGTGGGGTTGAAAGAAAAATTGAAGTTACAAGACATCATGAAGCAAGAACAAGAGGAACCTAATAATCAAGTTGAAGGTGAAGATTACTTAATGATTTCTAATGTTTGTTTCTACTAGCAAGAGTCTGATTAGGTGAAGGTGGGAAAAATCCATTTTTGGGTAAGAGGAGTTTAAGTTGAAGGAAGATGTGTTGAATCATGTAATATCTTCGAAGCTTTCAAATGATGAGCCATTGATTGATTTATGGAGCAATATTGTGCATGGGTATACATTTGAGAAGAACATTTTGGTTAACCCTGATTTGATGATTTTAAGTCACAAGAATGAAGGTGTTCAAAATATCTCAACAAACTCTCTTTTAACGAATGAGGATGGGATTTTTCTTTGCAACCAAGGGTACACAAAAATTCAAATTTGTTGTTTCCTATGTCATTGTAGAATTTTTGTTACTATGGAAAGCATGCAAAATAAGGTGATAGAGTAAGAGATACAACTTGTAGTATAGGGCATGTGGACTATTTGATTCAAGTTTACTATTTTTTTTGCATATGGGATCCACATGATCTTTAGATGGTTAAAGTGGATAGAGGTATTTGGGTTGAAAGGAATTTTATGAGGGAACATATATAGGGTTGGTTGTGCATCCTAACCACATTGTGAAGGATAGAGATTCATAATTCATATATCACTCTTGGGACCTAAGTACCACACTTGAAGACAAGATTGTGGGTGATGGCCAAATGGAGATGGTCACCTCATGATGCTTGATGCTATATGAAGGCAAGAAAAATAGGTGTCATTTTGATGTTCAAGATTTTGTGACTAAGTTTGGTATGGTGTTTTGAGTATCAAGCTTCAAGAAAGTTATAGGAATCATGAAGTATGAGACACTAAAAATTCCTAGCATTATGGGAGAAAAGTGATTGGTCAACAATTTGGGTGAATAAGGAATATGCAAGGACTTCTATATCATGGATCTTGGAGGGATCGACAAAACATAGAGCTTGCATTGGGAGCATTTAATGGAAGATTTCACCATGGAGTTGGAATCCAAGAGAAGAGATAGAACCTCAAGGAATTGATGAAAGAGATCCTAAAGTTGTCATTACTCTATGAATGAAAGATCGTTTGGTGACAATAACAATATTTTCCAAAGGTAAGATGCTTGATCATAATGATATTTGGTCTATTTTGGTTATGCTCAATATTACACTCTAAGGTGGTCACCAAAGGGGATAAATTTTAAATGGAACTTGTTGGTTGAGGAAAACCAATTTGGCATAGTTGGGATGAATATTGGTTGTAAATGACACAAGCCAATAGCCATTATGAAGATGATTCCAAATTTTAGATATTTTTCCCTTGACATTTCTAGCACTCCTTGCACTTTCCTTGCAACCAAAGAAGAGTTTTCAATCACATGGTGGAGGAATCTTCAATCAATTAACATCACTAAAGTGTTCTTAGCTAGTACATGGTGGTTTCTAACCTTTACCTTTATGAAATTGAATAAAGGAACTTAGTTTTGCAGCTAGAATATTGTACTCCTATTGATAATTTTGATAAATTCTTATTTTGTATTGATGATATATTTCACGAGGGGTTGCAAATCAATAGGTATAAGGAATATTTTCTTGCTTGATTTTATGTGTAAGAGGTCTCATCTTTTGGGGATACTAGGTGCCAATATTCCTGCAAATATATGGTTGTTGGAAGGGAAACCCCAATGATTGATACAATTATGTTCCATCCCACTTAAAATCTAATCCAAACCCTCTTTCTAGTCATAAGGCTTGGAGCATCATGGTAAGAGTCTTCAAAGTTCATGGTAAACATTATAACTTCATCATAAAGGAGATAAGTAAAATCGTTGGCATGCATTAGTCACATCTCTTTGGAAGGGACATAATACATATGAAGTTCAAGGAAAAGGAGGTAATACTCCAAGGCACATGGAATGGAAAACCTAGCATGGTTAAAGTTAAAAGAATGGAGATGAGTATTTGGGGAAGAAAAATCACTCAATGCATAGATATAATCAAGAATCCACTCCAAGTTAAAATAATTTGTCATGTCATAATGTTTGGTCCATTTTGAATATGTTCATTATGACACACAAAAGATGGATACCCAATGGGGTAATGGAAAATCAAGAGCTTTTGGTGAGATTCAACAACTTAACATGGCTGGTAGAATTCTGGGTAGTAAGACTTGCGATCTATGGAGCATGATGAATGTTGTTAGAATTGTTGCCACCAATAATTCTAGTTTTCCCTACATACTAATGTCAACCATCACATGAAGGGCACACTTTTCATCTATTGGAAGTAATGAGATTTTTTACATTGATACAAGATGGTTTCTAGCCACCACAATTCTAATTTTGGGTAGGAGAAAGCAGTGTTATAGTAATGATATGAAGAAATTCTCTTGGGTTCACTTGTTGAGAATACTAAGTGAAAACACTCCAACACCCTTAGAGCTATTTGGGAAGAAAATCAAGGTAATATATGACTATTACACTTACCTAACAACACACATATAGCTTGAATCAAACCATGTTTCAAATGGTACAACTTGGGAAATCATGATAAGAACTTGTAGAATCCAAGCCATAGGCAAGGTGAGTTTAGTAGTAGACATACATCAATTATTTTATTTGGGAATCTCATTACGAAGAAATAATTCAAGATGAAGGGAGTGATGTGTCAAGGCCACCATATTATTAAGGTAGTAGTGAGCACCTTATGGACACCTCATGGAGAATTTTACATAAAAAATAGAACGGTGCAACATACGCATGGTGACGTACAACCAAAATTGGAAGGTTGTATGAAGATTTACCCACAAGGAAGGAGAGAGATTGTTGATGATCTCCTAACACTCAAGGAAGGAAGGAACATACTTGGGACAACCATGTACAAATTTTTTAGTCTCAATGTTGCTATCTTAATCATTATTAGTTCCCATACCACTTCAATACATTTGGCTTTACAAGGATTTCTAATCCTAGAAAGGATAGGATCACTATCCATGATTGTTGATAAAAAAATCAGCCTCTACAATGTTTAGACCTTTGAATTTCACAAAGGAATATCATTTTTTTTGCTTTTACATAACTATTAGGTTGTTGGAACAACTATTATTAGTCATGAATAGTAGAAACTTGGTTGAATTTAAGGGAAAATCCTTGATGGAAGAAGTTGAAGAAGGGTTGAAGCTAAAGGGAATCATCATTGTGGCTACCATAAGACCTAATTGGGTAAAATTTCAATTGAAATTTGATTGTATTAACTCACTTCCAAAGGTGCATCAAGGACATGACAAATTGTTAAGGCATTAGCCCAAGATATTACAATGTGAGATCCATGATGGTGGCATGTCAGTGAGAGAGTGTCCTCGATTATAGAATGCTTCAAAACAAAGGATATCCCAGTTAGGTTTGTTCGGTGTTTTTGAACTGAAGGTTCTTCATTGGACAGGTGCGAGACTCAGGATCAATGAGCATCACTCCACGATATGTTGTATTGACATAAAGCAGATGGAGCTTCTTGATTTATCATTGCTTGAGGACAAGAAAAATTTGGGAGGGGAGAACTATCATGTCCCCTCTAAGTCGGCCAACTAGGGCATTCTAAACTCATAAATAAAAGTGTTTATTAACACTATATTCAATAAAAAATATTAGTAATAAAATTATAAAATATTAATATTAATAAGTTTAAAATTAAAATTAAAATTTTCTTAATTTTGACGCTGACTTGGAAATTGGTCTATTTTGGGCTGACCTAGGGTTCTTTCTTCCTAATGGTTGGTATACATAGTGTACTCACTTCTTTTGAAAACATAATTTTTTGGGAGGTCAATTGACTTTGTAATTATTTTTGCTTAACAAGGATGAAAACCTTTTATGTAGAGAAAACTTGAGGTTTGGAAAAAAAACCCAACCTCAATATACCAGCTCTTATAATGAATTCTAACTACTTACTTGAATAGTTACATATGTGTTTGATGATTAAAGATTCCCATCATTCACAAGATGGGTGGGCAAACCTATATTCCTCTAAAATTAGTTATAGGCATATTGCAGTAAACAAAACCTCCTCTTCAAAATCCAACTAACACCAAGAACCAGGTGGACTTGATCGGGCTACACTAAATCCAAGTTTATGACACAACTAGGCCTCTAATTAAGGAAACCACCACTAAGAGATGGATCAAAAAAATTGGAGCCATCCCAATTGACCATCAAAGTGTAGCCCTAGTTGTTACCAACAACTTATACAACAACACGCTAGTCCTCTACAACTAGATCCATCATTTATAGGTGTTAGAGATTACAAACCAACACTTGGAGGGATATTCCATCACTACCTCATGCACTAGAGCTTGAAGACATTATTTATTGGATTTTATAGGGAAAATGTTGCTTGATCACTCAACCAAGAGTGTCACACTTTCTCGCTATAACATCCCCATGCATACTTCCATATCCAAGCTCTATCAAGGCATACCTAGACCATACTTCCAAATCCACCATCTATCTATACAATACTAGGTCAACTTTGTTGTACCCCAAATTAAAATTTTTGCTACACTTAGGCATTTTGAAGAAATGAGTAAGAGTCTTGTCAAATTTGTCAAAAAAGGTCAAAATTTGGGTGTGCATGTCTTGCATGAGGGGTAAAAACTCAAAATTTCCAAAATACAACGATTTGGGTCTGCTCAGAGCAACCTAATCTACAAAACCCAGATCTCAGTTTTTCATCCCTACTTTTTAGGAAAATTGTTTTTTTTCGAAAATTTCTAAAAATAGTAACTTTTTCTAGGTTTCTTTCAAAACGAATGCTGGCAAAATTTTCTAAAAATAGAAAGTTTGTCTGCCAAGGTTCAAACTGATTTTGATTGGCTCAAAATACTTCCTCATCAAGCTGGTACAGTTAGAATCACAAAATGATTAGTTTTTCCCTAGTGGGTCTATTTTGCTTTTTCAGAAGCATTTCAGGAGTTCTGAAGCCATTAATGGAGACCAGTTAGCTACCAAGTGTCAGATGCAAACATTCAAATGTTGGACGTGCACACAGAATGAAGAATGAAGGAAAAAGTTGCAAAGGTTGAAAATGGTGAAATTTTGGTTCACTGTCAGCCATGGGCACCCTTGGAGGAAATAGGTGCCTCTCTTTTTAGGGCATCAAATGACAAAATTAGGGTTCATGCTCCCAGGCAATGTTGATCAGATTCCTTCCAGCTTCGCAATGAATGTCTTCGTTAGATCGTCATAATTTTCAATCACTAGTAAATCCAGATCAAGTTGAAGGTATAAACGAAGGTTCAAGTTTGAAGATGAAAATTAGATGAAAAAATGGCTGTCTAGAGGAGTTGGGCACCCCAAAAGGAGAAAGGAGCCCAAGTTTTTAAGGGCCTAAATGGATGAATTTGCCAATGAAGCCTCCAACATGTCTTCTTCAGATTCAAACAAGATTTCCAACAAGATCATTAGCTCGTCAATCTAAGTTGGCTGCCATAAGATGTCGAAGGCTAATTAGAGGGAGAAACAAGAGCTAAATATCAAAAGTCAAGAGGAAAGGTGAAAATATAGAAAAATTTCTAACTTTGGTGGAGTTGGGTGCCCCAACTAGCTAGGGGCACCCAAGCTTTTGACCCTTGAGATTCAACTTTTAGGAGATATCACTCCCAAAAGATCCCTCTCAAAATCCTTCAAGCTATCCAATGAACCCAACGTCAGTCTATTGGAGCTCTAGATCATCCAAAATGTCAGGATCATCTGAAAGAGAGGAGATAAGCTTGAGACCTGAAAAATGTGGAAAAATGGTTAAGTATGGTGAACATGGGCACCCTTGGGGAAGATAGGTGCCAAGGGTTTTAAGGCCTCAGATGACAATATTCGCAATTGTAGTCTCTAAGATCACCTCGTCAGATTCAACCAAGCTATCCAACAAAATGGTCAGCCATTCAATTAGATCTTTCTAGCTCTCAGAATCGAGATTTCATCAGATGATCAAAGGGAAATGAAGAGAGCCTGATGAACACAAAAATGGCTAACATTGTGAAGGTTGGGCGCCCCAGAAGGAGATGGGCACCCATGATTTTGAAGGTTTAAATGAAGTTTCTAGCTAAAACTGTCTCCAGGATGATCTTCTCAGAATCAGTCAGGCTTCGCGATGAAACATTCAGCTCGTCCATCAGATCAATCTGGAAGCCGGAGATCAGAGATCAAACAGGGTTCAAAATTGAGGAAAAGTTAAAAAACTCAAAAAATGACTAAGTTTGGAAGAAATTAGTGCCTCCAGCCAAGAAGGGCGCCCAAGTTGCCTTGCCTTGGCCAATTTTTCAAAAATTTCAAAGTTGCAAGTTGAAGGAAAATGTCCAAGTTCAATGCATAAGAAGACTTTAGGGTTTGGAGGATAAAAGCAAAAAGAAAGCAAAGTTATCTCAAGCCTAAAGCTTATTTAAGAGGCTTTTATCATTCAAATTTCATCATTCTTGTAGGTGGCATCCAAGTTGACGAGGGGCAACAACTTCAGAGTTTTTCCTTTCAAGATTCAAGACATCAACTTGCTAATTTTTCAAAAATTCTTCATCAATTTTCAGACCAACAACATAAGACCTTACTTTTTCATGCTTTTTTCATCCAGAACATTAAATTTTTGAAGAAGGTCAAGATTTTCAATTTTTAACAGTTTGGGTCTTTTCATCTCATCATTCTGAAGAATTTTTGAAGAAAATTTTCAAGTTGCAACAACTGCTTTTTCCTTGCATGTCCATGAAATGATCAGAATTTTCAAGATTTGGTCATTTGGGTCCTTTCTAAATATTCTTCTGAACAAAACTCAGATGTCAGCTTTTTTGTGAAAATTTTTAGATTCTAGGGTTTGTTGCTTTTTCAATCAACCTTCAATATTTTCAACATTTGATCAACTGGGTTCATCCAAAATTTTCTTTTGAACAAAACCCAGGTGCCAATTTTTTTCATGAAAATTTGAAGAAATTAGGTTTTGTTGCTTTTTTAGTCTACACTCAAAATTTTCAAAAACAGGCGATTTGGGTCTTCTTGTAATGAAATTTTGAGCAAAACCCATATCTCAAATTTTTTTTTGGAAAATTGTTTGTTTGAAGAAGAAAAATCAGGAGGCTAAATTTAGCAAGTTTCTCAAAACTTGTCTGAACCTAGGGGAGTTTACAATCATTCTTCAAGGTTTTCAAAATGGAGTACACTCCCCTCGAGTACAAGACCAAATCAACTCTCTATCACGATTTCATCAAAGCAGCTGAGACTGACTTGCACCACATCAAACCAGAGTTCAATTTGCAAACATTGGAAAATGAAGGCAACATTGCAGTCAGGAACCTTGGTCACTTCAGACTACTTGCAACAACGTCCATTCCTATTTCAATGTAGAGTCTAGAATTTGTAATCGCTTGCATAGCGCATTACAATCCAGCGACTTGGGAGATTCAGTCAGTAGATGGAAGAATGATTTGCAGCCTGAAACTAGACGTGATTGAAAAATGCTTCTCAATTCCACCTCGGCCTGAAAGTGTGACTATCTCATGTGAAAGAATATGGGACATGTATAAGGAAAAATACAACAAGAAGATTGCAAAAAAGTGGATGAAATAAAAAAATAAGATCTTGCCAAGTTACATTTCCATGATGTCAACAAGGTTTGAGAAAGCAACCAATGAGGTCAAAGATTTTTTTGAGATCAATTGCAGATGATGAAGAAATCCTAGAAAAGCGAAACTTTGCTATAGATAGCATTGATGCACCAAACAACGATAAGGTTTCCAACTTTTTGGTGGATGTGATTGAGATTTAAAGCAACAATCATCTAGAAGCTTTCTTTCCACTTTCTTTCTATTCTTAGAGCAATTTTTATCTATTCTTTGAAGAAGAGAAATAAGATAAATGTAATAGTTGGAATTTCCTATTTTTCCTGCTTTCTTAGGTGGTTAGATGTTATATTCTTTTAGTTTTAGAAATAAAGCTTGCTTGTTGAGCAAGCCATAGTTGTAAAAGCAAGGAGATTTTAGGGTTTCCTACCTCTTGCTTGTCTATAAATAAGAGTGTTTGCTCATTGTTTTCTGGAACGGTTATTGTGATGGAAAATTGCGAGCCTGTAATGCAGCAAGTTGTTATTCAATGTTAGTTCACTTTGTGTAAGAGCGAGTTTGCAAGCCTCTTCAGCTACAAGTTCTTGTTCAGTGCATGTGTCTTGTGTAATCTTTGTTCTTGATATTTGATAAATAAATTCTTGTGCCTATTTTGCCCTGATATAATGTCTCAAATTTTGGTTTATTGTGTTATGCTTATATGATCTTAATTTCAACTCGCATTGAAAGTAAGTAGATGTATGTTGAAAAAGAGTTTATTTAAGTATTTTATCAGAGAATCAAACTTTGTCCATTTCTAACTCTCTTGCTCTGCTTTTACTTGAGAAGTTAGAAACATCATTAGAGTAGGCTTAGTCATAGTTGAAATTCCAAAATAGAAAATCTTAGCTACGACGTTTGAGTTTTATAACCTTGTGCTCTTAGTTGAACCAAAAAGATAGGCAACTTAGTTTTAGTTTACTTTCTTGAACACCATCAACAAAGAGGGAGCTTCCCCTCCTAATTTGAAGAGTAGTTATACTATGCATAGCTTTCCATTTCAAATTCACATTCCAGAGGTGTGAATTTAAATGCCAACAAACTCACATAATTTGCAAGCCAAAATTGGAGCTTCCAATTGTTAGGATCAACACTAGGTCTATAAATCATTGTTGTAAGTGTTGCCAGTATTTGAAAACCCTAAAACTAGTTTACAAATTTATAAAAGTGTAAAATTTGTTGTTAAAAATGTGAGCATTACAGATTTGTTATATAATCAAGACTTTATTGTTAACAAAAAAATATATTGAATGATTTTCCATTGATATAATTGGTTTTGACTTGGAGAACTCTAAATTGAAAGCAAGTTAAACATTTTTCGTTCAAAATTTTAATTAGTGAATTGAGTAAACTATGTGAGTTATAAGAGTGGTTATGATAACCTAACAACGGAGGTTCATTTCACAAAAAGGATTAAGCACACTTTTGGAATACAATTTGGGTGGTTTTTAGTAGTGAGAAGTAGTAAGTGGTTAGGATTTCATTTATGGCCTAGTTTGACCCTTCACCTACTAGGAAATGGCTATAATTAATTTTTAAGCCTGTAAAGCATGGATTTGATGGAGGATGTCATAGCCATGTTGGAATTATTATAAATGAATCAAGTTTCATAGGAAACTATTTTTCATAATGTTTCCCATATCATGCTTTGATAAATTTCATGGGCACTCCTCAAAATCTACATGGATCTTGATGCCATTAATGGCTAGTATGATGGCGAATCAAAATTATATCCATCTTTCACACATTAATTCATGATTTTCAGATTTCATGATGACAACATGGGTGATTTCTACAAGTGTAGAGCTATCACCTCCTCATCCTCACAATCACATTCCCTTGCTGCAAAGTTATAAATGGAGTCTCATTTTTCTTTAAATGGGTTGGTCTCTATTATAGTTTTGGGCAAGTTTTGGGTTGTGGAGACTCTTCTAATCCATGTTGTATACTATTTGTAATATCATTATATAACAATTTAACATAGTTTTGAATTTGTAGAAGACCTATGATGGCTATGTAAATTTCATTTAATAAATCAATATAAGACATCTTTTATACAAATTTTATATTCTATCTCCACTTTTATTTAAGAGTTTTAGGAGATTCAAGGAATCTTTGAGTTCACATTTGTAGTTCTTTATATCAGTTCTTTGTTAATTTGCATCTAGTAGTTGTGAAATTATCTTACTCTATGCAATTTGTCATGGTTAGAAATATTTTTAGATTGATATGTGGGGCTTTGAACTAGTTGTGGATTTTTAAGTAGAGGTGAATCATTGGAAGAACATGATATTTGAGAGTCTAAGCTTTACAAGATAGAGCCAAGTACATTATAATCATCTAAATGATAGTATTTGCTTTGTCATTAGGGTTTTATTCTATTTGACTATGCATAATTGGATTAGGCATTGATATGATAGTTGAAGGTTGGACATAATATTCATTTGAAAATAAACTAAAAATCTACACTGCAATGTTGTATTATAATAGATTAGGTGTTATCCCATCATCCACAAATTTAGTGTTACAAATTTGTTAAATCCTTAGATAAGATACTGATGTTGTATCTACTAAGTATTTGTGTATGATTTTATTTACTAGGCAAATAATTTTTATGAGAAACTTAATGCATACATATACATGGATGAGTAACTAGTCTATATCTAGAGTCACATCATTTAGTCTAATTGTCTAATTAGAGATCTCTTATCTTATTAGTTGTGTCCATATCTTAAAAACCTTTAAGAAACCCCTACTTGAGTTTGGTAGGGTTCAAATAAGAAGAGAAGGTTTATCCACCCTTGTGGGTATGTGCATGGAAATGGGTGACCAAAAGGGGGTCAAAAGTGGCCACTTTTTTTCTTCTAAAATTAGTAAATACTGATCTTGGATGAGAAATTAAAGATAATCATGCTCAAAATTTGAAGATGCAACAAGAACAAGAGTTGTAGTGCTCAAATTTTTTCTAAACTACTAATTTTTTTAATGGTGGAGATTAAGAGGTTCAAATAAGGGAAGCACACAAAGTGCTCCTGCTTTTGTTAGAAAAATATAATATAGCATCTAGTGTGCTCCCCCTAAATTTTTTATATTTTTTATAGTTATTTCACAAATTTCTTTAGTGAAAAATTAGCTAGCATCCTATAGTTTATGCCTTATTTTAATCAATATATGATTTTTTATTAATTTTCAATGTAAAAATACCCTAAAAATAAAAAGTTGAGCATTCTCCCCACTATTTTTTTTGAAAACTAATTGAATTTTTTTTTTAATGTGTACATGATAAAGTGTAAAATGTAAAAATATAATTCATTTCGAATTTGGATGAATAGATAAAAAATGACACTAAAAATACTATACATAGGTTCTTGGCAAAAAAACAAGACATTGATAAAATAAATTCAAGATCAAAACCTTAACATATTGAAAATGTGGGAAAAATTATATGGTTAGAAAGGTAAAAGAGAGCTTGATGTTATTGTGGCATTTTTTAGCAACATTGAAAGACATGCAAACCTAATGTCCAGAGCACACTCGCCATTTAGGTGTTTTTATATATTTTGTAGAAAACATTTCTTTAGACATTGATAATGAAACCTAACCTTTTGGGTTGGATTCCCAAGGCAAATCCAACCCTAAGGGTTGAAAATACCCAAGGAAGCACATAGGCAAGCACATTATGATGCACTTGCACTATAACACATGCATTTTTTGCATGTAAAAAATAGTAAATGGTTGAAAATCATATGCATCCTATTATTTTGCATCCACGTGTTTGTTTGACTTTGAGTCATCCCACTTTTTGGCCAAAGTGGGACATTGAAATCAACATTTTTCACCAAAATTTCACTTTTTGACACCTATAGAAACTAAACTATTTAAAATTTGAAAATGATATGAACTAGTGATTAATAATTTTTTTTTATGTATATTATAAATATATATTTTAAAAAAATTAAGAAATAATTTGTGAGTTCTTTTACATAACTTTTAATATCTTATTTTTATAGTTAACAATATTTAAAAAAAAAAAATGTTACTTCCATAAATCATAATTTTATTTATATCTACCCAAGGTAAGGGCTAGTGGGCCGCTGGGCTGCGTCGTGGGGACACCCCTGTTGTATCAAAAAAAAATTTATAGCAAGGATTAAATTATAAATTTTTAAACATAGGTTTGTAACACCAATATCTAGTGCATAGATATTTTTTCATAATTTTTTGTTGCATTCTTTTTTAATAACTTTTTGAAGAGAGATTAGCTACAATTCGGGGCATAGGTTTGTTGGATATTTTTTGATGTTTTCATTTATGTAAACCTCTAGTATGGGCAGGGAGATTGTTGGAGATTATTGCACTATGTTGGCATTAGTGTTGTGGTTTGATGTCAACCTCTAGTTTGGTCATGTTGAGAAGTGTTTGTGGTATTGAGTAGGTGTTGCAGATGATGTAGATATGTTGAGTAGGTGTTTGTGGTTTTGTTGATGCAGCTGGTTCACCTGGTTTCCAAGTGCTTTTGAGAAAATTTGAATTAAAGAGTGTGTAATGTGATAAAGGTGTGTTCAGTGTTGTGATCCTCATTTCTTCATGGTTGGAGATATTTTTGTATAGTTTGGATGTGTTGATAAGAGGTTTTTAGAGGTGATATATCTAGAGTTTCAGGTTTTGGATCGTGTGGTAATAGAAGTTGTGTTTGACAGTGTGTATGTCTATGTAGAAGGTTGTCTGGGAGAAATGGAATAGCTCCATATTTCTCTATTGTGTTTTCTTGTCTTGCGGATTTGGGAATGTGCTAATATTGTTTATTCCTACCTTTCCCTCGAGTATTGTAACATGCCCAAAGTTTTACCTTTGATTTTACCTATGTTTTAACCCACACGTGCATAGTTCTTATTTACCAACATAAAGCAATAAAAATTTTCTTCTCTAATTTAATAACAAGATTCACATTTGAAAGAATCCCATTTCAAACTCCCATTGTATTTATAAGGAAAAATTACATAATCCCAAGTAATGATTTCATATTACATAATCCCATGTAAAGATAACATTTTTCTAATTACAATTCCATAAAGATGGAGATACATGAATACATACATAGCTTCTTAGAGCTTTAATGAAATAGAGTAGAAATTCTCCAAATGTCCTTGTTGGCATACATCCTCAAAATTTGGCTACCAACTATATGAGGGAGAGTATCACTCAAGTGTTTTTCGGCCAACCATGGACTTATTGCGGTCCCCCGCACATCTGCCTGATTGGTAAGATGTCCCTACCCTTCAACGAAGAGATTGGTCTGGTAACCTCATAATACTAGCCTTCCTAAGAATGGTGTTGTGTCCTACATAACTAAAGCAACCATATATTGGCTACAATCTACATGCATGATATTCCTAGCTTAATTATGCAAACCTAGCTCACAATGAACTGACAAGTGTAATTAACCCACAAGTGCATAGTTCTTATTTACCAACAGAAAGCAATAAAATTTTTCTTCTCTAATTTAATAACAAGATTCACATTCAAAATAATCCCATTTCAAACTCCCATTGTATTTATAGGGAAAAATTACATAATCCCAAGTAATGATTTCATATTACATAATCCCATGTAAAGATAACATTTTTTCAATTAAAATTCCATAAAGATGGAGATACATGAATACATACATAGCTTCCTAGGGCTTTAATGAAATAGAGTACAAATGGTCCATATGTCTTTGTTGGCATACATCCTCAAAATTCGGCTACCAACTGTATGAGGGAGAGTATCTCTCAAGTGCTTTTCGGCCAACCACGGACTTACTGCGGTCCCTCGCACATCTGCCTAATTGGTAAGATGGCCCTACCCTTCAACGAAGATATTGGTCTGGTAACCTCATAATACTAGCCTTCCTGAGCATGGTGTTGTGTCCTTCATAACTAAAGCTACCATACATTGGCAACAATCTACATGCATGATATTCCTAGCTTAATTATGCAAACATGGCTCACAATGAATTGACAAGTGTAATTAGTGGCTACTTACACTACTTTGGCCAAAGATTTCATATATATACACAATAAATTAGTACTTCAAGCATAGTCGTATGTTCACCCACCCCTTAGCTTGATTTGGTATATGACCACTCATACTCTTCTCAATTATAATATAATTTCAACCTAAAAGGTGATGACTTAGCTAAGTGACCACTAGGTTACTCCCATCCATGGATTATCCTAACCTTGAGATCAACCAAGTTAACCATAAATGTACCTATAGTATTGCAAACTGATATTTTCAACATAGTACTTCAAGACAATATCAATTCTCATATTTCATACTCTATGAAAGCATACTTATGTTCTTATGACAACCTAGGTATTATACTAATACACTGTGATTATCTTGTTTAGTAAACAAAGCCACACAACTTCCAACATAAGGAATAAATATAAATAAAAGTATCAACCAACATGGTTTCACCAAAAGAAGAATTCACCAAAGATCATGCAAGCTCACCCAAATAATAAATAACCAAAGTTCATGCAAGTGCAACATAACATATAATTCATCTTTTCTTCAAACACTTCATTCATAACAAACACGATTTCAACATAAAATAATAGAGAAGTAAAATCAACATGCTTGGAATTATAGCTTCTAATGAAGATACTACTTCCTAAGCTTAATTCTCATAGTCACACTTGTTGCTCCTTCTATGATCAACCTATCTCCAATCCTAGCCTTTCTCAAAAACTCTCGACAAGCTACAAACTCTCAAAGCAATCTCTCTTTTCTCACTAATGCACTCAACAACCTATTTGCACAAAAAACTATGGCAATGAACTTCAAAATAATGATAACAAATGTATGACCAAAAGACTAAGAAGTTGCCTCTACTTATACTAAAATTTGAGAAACTTATTGTTACAAACAAGCTATACAATTTGCCACCTTTTCTCTTCCAACTACCACCACTTAACAACAAAAACTAACTTATCCTCTAAATGAGTCGACTAAGCCAATTGAAGTGAAATGTGGCTGCTCAAATAGTTAAAATGCAAACACCTAAATAGTCCCTACATATTCAGTCTCTCTTAATATGGCTAAGTCACCCTTTTAAATGACAACATTTTCTTTTTTATTGAGTCAAACACAAAAATGTTTACCTATAGGTTTCTTGTTTTCATAGCAAGTTTGCTTCTTCCAAGCTTCAACCAGTTTGTGGCCTTTTGACAAAGTCTTATGCTTTAACGAGGTTATGTGTGGCTTTTCAATGCAACACTATGACTTCCATTTGTATTTCATCTCTTACATGGCATAACATATTATCTATTAAAATGCCTTATAAATTTTTCCCATGCACTGCCATCTTATGCACTTTTGTTGCATTAACAAACAATCCACAATTTATGTGCTATCAACAATAATACTATTCTCACATAGGCGTGAGCCTTTATGCATAGCATATAGTTATTATGTTGCTAGCTTTTATACATAAAGTTTTAAATGGTTTGCATTATATATATATATATATATATATATATATAATGGTTTGCATTATATATGTGCTAAAGTTTTAAATGTTTGCATTATATATGTTATAAATTTTTCTCATGCACTGCCATCTTATGCACTTTTTTTGCAATAATAAACAATCCACAATTTATGCACTATCAACAATAATAATATTCTCACGTAAGTGTGAGCCTTTATGCATAACATATAGTTATTATGTTGCTAGCTTTTATACAAGCCATTCACCATTAAATGGTTTGCATTATATATGTGCTAAAGTTTTACTTCGTAACATTTCAAATATATATAAGCATTATATATATTAATGTATATATGTTATAATGCTATCATTATATATGTGTGTGTGTTTGTTTATATATATATATACATATTTGTGTGTGTATTAAAATAATTGGTTGTCATTTAAATATATTAGTATATATATATTATATGCATATATCATTATTTTAGTATCCATAATAAACAAATATATTTACATATTCATCGATCGATATATATATATATATATACATAAAATGTATATATATATACATAAAATGTATATATATATACATAAAATGTATATATATATACATAAAATGTATATATATATACATAAAATGTATATGTATATACATAAAATGTGTATATATATACACAAAATGTCATATATGTCTAATCAATATTCTCATGCATATGATATATCTGCACACGAGTATGCGTAAGTACTTCTACCTATGTATCATTTGTATTGTAGACATGCAAAATTAACCTTATGCATTTGATCCGGATCATTCATTAACGAACTAGACATTGCATCAGGACCATTCATCAATTAATCAAGTGCATTTTCATCCATTCATTTATCAAATAAACCTTATCATTCAACCTTCATCCTGCATTATCCACTTAATTAAATAAATCAAAAAGCCATTTAAATCAAATCTTAGATCATTTTCCAAAGTCCAAAAAGTCAAATCAGTTAATCAGCATTAAATCAGCATAATCATCATTAAATTAATCTAATCCTAATCTAAGGCTAATCCCATCCCACTTGCACAATAAATCAATTTTATTGATTTATTAAAACATCTCATTTTCCCTCAACATGACAAGTCAAACAGGGCATTTATTGCTCTTCTTTCTTGTCCCCCTCTCAAAATTAATTGCAAATTTGAATTCAAAATTTCCCCCTCTTGGGCACTCTTCCCAAATCTTGCACATACATCCATCAATCACATGGTGACAAGTGTCCTTCTATCATTGGCTTGATTTTTATCCCACATTGGTCCCTCTTCAACATTCTTATTTTGAAAATCTTTAAATACAAGCATCATCCTCAAGCAAATCCTTCACAATCTGCACAATCTTCACTTCTTCACAGATTCATTTTGTTCATCCACTTCACAATCTCCACAATTTCATCCAAAAAGCATATGCAAAGTTACTCTCCTTGAGAACTAATTTTGCTCATCATTTCCATCTTATCATCATCATCTAAGCTATCAATCAAGGATTGGGAAAGGGTCACTAGCACATGTGACACCAATCCAATATGGGATAGATTGGTTTCATGTTTTTCTTTATAGGATTTTATGTATCTTGTTATTAGATAGCATTTTAAAACATGTTAGATATCTCATATGGATGTTGAATGGTGCTTATTGCTTGGAAACTAATCATGTTTGTATATGTTAGTTACTAACGATTTGCAGATTTCGATGTCCACAAAATGGCGCTAGAAGGAGGGCACAAAGTCATCTGTTTCAGCATGATATGTTTTATTTCCATAACGTACATTCAATGAAAGATTAAAGTCATTTGATATTTTATGCTGCTTGAAAACAAAACAAAGAAAAAAATCATCTTTTCTTTTTGAGATCTGACTGTGCATATGAAGGTCGCTTGCAATTTATTTTGGAATACTTTGCTCAATCTTTGATTATCGCTGCAGAAGTGAAAAGTCAGAAACTATTCAATAAATGTTACAATGTTACAATGTACAAATCAGCATGTTACAATGTTACAATGTTACAATGTACAAATCTGCGCATTCTCAAATCAGCATGTTACAATGTTTAAGTTTTTATGCGCCCTTAATGAATGTAAATATTATCTGACAAAGCAGTCTGCGTGTATTCTCTTGCTGATTCTATTATCTAGATGATTTGGTTCTGAATCTATCTTTTCTGTGTTATCAATAGATTGCCACCTTAGTTGCGCAGGCATTTATAGGTATTCTGAGAAAGAAATGGCTACAAAAATTTGGCTCTTACACCTGCCGGTAGTATGTATTTAAAATTTTCATAACACCTTTCTTGCGCGCCCTTTCTTTCTGGTACGGTAGTTGACTTGCAAGATACTTAATTTTTCTGAAAGCGCTGCTCACTAGATCTTGATTTTGCGCAGAAAAGTGGTTACCAATCTGTCAAGCCATATTTCTAAGTCTCTGAAGTTTGTACATGCTTGTGTTTTTTTAAGAAAAGGTCTAAAATCTTTCTTTAATTCTTAACTGGCGCAGTTGTCTCACACATTTATGATAATTTTGACTTAGAATACAAAAGAAAAAAAGAGCAGATCTTTTAAAGCACAGTCTGCCCTTAACTTTGAAACTGCACCTTTATTAGAAGCCTTGCTAAGTGTGCTTTGATCTGATGTCTTCTTGAGTATCATTGGCTGGGAAGAGTGTTTGTAATTAGAGCACTGCAAAATGCGACTGATTTCTGTGTATCATTATTCCTGATTATCAAACATCCTTTGTATTGGCATATACCTTTGACATTGTTGGCGCAGGTTGTCCAATCATTCTCACGCTGGTCAGAGGTTGTGTCATTTGATGTTGTTATTTTACCTGCCAAATGCGTTAGTTTGAGAATACTTCGAGTTACTACTTTTTTTATGTCTAGCTGTTGCTTAAAAGTTTAATCTTTGAACAGATAATCAGCGCACATATCCTGCAATCAACGCATTTCCTGAGATTCCTGCAATCAAAGCATTTCCTGAGATAATCTTTGAACAGCTAATATGCGCCTATTCTTGAGAGTTACGCCATCTCAAGACTCATGTCAGTAAAATTGCAGGTGCTTCATCATAGCGGCTGCAACTAGAAGGAAAAGTCATTATGTCTCATTAATATGGGCAGATGCATTAAGAAATCTAAAGCTCCATATCATTTTGAAATGCAGCCAAAGTTATAATTTTATATCTTATTACAAATCTGGAAAAGGACACAATGATTATCTTATTACACTTTTATCAATTCCTTTGACTTGATTTGGCGTGTGGCTTGATTTAGGCGCAGTAAACTATAACTCCATCAATGCGTATTATCTACATTTGTGATCCAAAGATGAAACATACTTTGACATGTCATATTTGTTGTCAGATGTGCTATTGCTGTTAGTTCATTTGATTTAATATGTTCAAAAATCTCTGAAATCAATATTTCTAACAAACCTCAACATTGATAAAAGATGGGATGCGCAGAAATGGGGAAAGTCTTCCTATTTTTTTTAATTTTTTATCTTTTTAATGTTGTGTTCTAAATCATTTATGGCTGAATGGGAAAGTCTTCCTATTATTAACATTGCTGTTCTAACTCATTTTGCAGGTTTAGTCAAAAAAAGACCAAGGTGTCATCATGACAAAAGGGCCAAAATCTTTGCTTAATAAGTTATTTGTTGACTAAACATTTTTACCTAAAGACTTTAATACGATGAAAGGGTGGTGATTCATTATTAACCTAAAAAATCATTGAGTCTATATTACTTGAAAATAACTCTTTTGGAAATCAATGATTAAGTCTAATATTGGATTACATCTTGTCAAAAATAAAGAATAAAAAACCATTGAATTATTGTTTCATTCTTTCATCGATTTAAAACAAACTTAATCCTCACATTATTGTCTTGTCCATCTGATAGGTAAAAGGCAAGGTACAAAAGCAAACGAAGGTACAAGCGAAGGTACAAGCGAAAGGTGAAAGGTACAAAAAGCAAACGAAGGCGAAAAGATGCAAAGCAAAAGAGGAGGAGGATTCTTGTTTGAAAACACATTGTGTTTTTTAACACTTTGAATTTTTTGATCAATACTACTTCACGAAAGGAGGGAAATGTTTTTTTGAAAACACAATGTGTTCTTTAAACACTTTAAGTGTTTAATCAACACTTCACGAAATTGTTTTCCTTTTCATTTTAGAACATTAGTTTTCAATTGAGGCTAAAACGAACAAATTGTTTTTTATTGCAAAGGACTTAAAACGAACCTTAGAACACACTTACTAGATTTTGTTTTGGTTTAAAATTGAACAAGGCAAACTTCACACTTGATTTTGGTGCTTAAAATGAAGTCATCATTGCTTTGAGGCTAAAACGAACAAGTGCTTGATTGTGTTATTTTGTCTTTTGAGTGCGTATCCTCTCCCCTTGCGCTTCGTGCGATCTAGGGTGCAAGAGAAACACTCAAAATACATTTTATTGCTTTAAAACACTTCATTTTGGGTTTAAAAATTGAACAATCTTGTGCGAGTGTGATTAGGGGCATTTTCGCGTACATTCTCGTTCTTTGTGCCATCAAAGAACTCAATCGAAAGCTACTGGATTGTGTTCTTTGCTCTCGCTTTGTTTATCTTAGAGATTGTGTCTTTGCTCGC
>VDFB02073828.1:0-64027 GCA_007258455.2 Sequoia sempervirens
AAGACTTAAAATAACCCACAAATAAGAGAATACTTTTATTATTCAGAAAATGGAGCTTCTTACATGCAGAGGATCTCAAATCCCCAAGTTCTACAACACATGCAAGTTACAGAAAGCTACAGAATAACCCTTTCGCAATATGCGAGCTTGTCCCCAAAAAGTTACCCAAAAATTAGAAACCCGCCCATAAATAGAGCTCCTCATTAGTTTGGAGCCAAAACAACATTCAAATTTTATTTTAGTCGTTTGGCGCCGAAAATTTACAACATGAAGTTCAAATTTCAAAAAAGCATTTGCAATTGTATCTTCTAGAAAGTGCGCCAACTTCCTGGGGCCATAACTTTTGATCCGGGACTCTGATTCGCGAGCCGTTTGAACCGTTGGAAAGGTCTCGAAGTCAACAATGCACTCAAAATTTACTACACTGATTTTGGAAAGTTTTGGGGCCGATCCAGGAACTCTAAGTGCCTCAAATCTAACTCAGAAGATTTTCAGGCGCAAATCTAGGAAACTAAAACTGCAATATCATTCAACCCAGGAATAGAAAATAAAAAACATAAATTGGGAATTTCATTATGATGAAAAGGGTATCCAAAAATGTAAAAACATCTAAAAACTGAGAAACTTGAAATTTAACTATTTTTGGGTGATGCAAGATTTCCCTTACACCACTGGATGCTCCTGCATCATTGATCTTCCTATATATGGTGGTAATTTAAATGAAGAGGAATTGCTTGATTGGATAGTTGCTATGGATAACCATTTTGAGAGTGAAGATATTTCAGAAGAACAGAAGGTGAATGTGGAAAAAATAAAGCTTAAAGGGCATACTCTTCTATGGTGGGACTATGACCAAGAAAAGAGGAGAAAACACTTGGAAAATCAAGGATTACTTCTTGGGACAAGATGGTACAAAAATTGAAAGGTAAGTTTCTTCCAAAGGACTATGAGGTCCAATTGTTTAAGAAGTTGCAAGGATTGAAACAAAAAAATCTAGATGTCAATTCTTACACTGATGAATTTTACAAACTAAGCATAAGGTATAGAAGTGATGAGGATGAGGATGAAAAGGTGGCTAGGTATCTAGGTGGTTTCAAATTTAATATACAAGATGAACTTGTTGTGGCTAACCCCAAATCTGTGGAAGAATGTTTTCAATTAGCAATCAGGGTGGAGGAAAAACTTAAGATGAGACAAGATAAATCAGTGAGAGGAAGAGGTGGTACTAGTGCAAGAGGAAGAGGAGTAATTTCTACACCAAAGCAGTTATTGGAAGAAAAAGGAGTAAATAAAGGTAAAGAGCAAGGTGTTAATACTAGAGGAGGTTGTAGAGGTAGAGGAAGGTTTAGTGGTGGTAGAAATACTAATGATTTTGTAGGGAGATGTTATACATGCAATGAATATGGTCATCCATCTTGGAAATGTTCTAAAAGAGTTGGTAGTTCATCAAGTGGTGAAAAAAGGATTGATAGGAGAGCACAATTGGTTCAAGAAGAGGAGTGTGAAAACAATCATTCTACAAGTTTAAGGGCTACTCCTGAAATAGGGGAGATGTTGATGATGAGGAAGACAATATTGAAGGCAGCAAAAGAGGTGGAGCCATTGCAAAGGAAGAGTCTTTTCAAAACTAATTGTAAGTGCAAGGATAAGGTATGTAAGATTGTAATTGATTCTCGATCAACTGAAAACATGGTGTCTACTGAGATGGTGAATACTTGTGAAATTTGAAAAAAATACCTCATGAATTGCCTTATAAAGTTTCATGGTTAAGTGATGGACAATCTTTATTGGTTAATGAAAAGGGATTTGTTGATTTCCAGATTAGGGGTTACAAAGATAGTGTGGTTTGTGATATCCTTCCTATGGACTATTGTCACCTACTCCTAGGTAGACCTTGGCAATATGATAGGTGAGCTTTGTATGATGGTAGAGAGAACACTTACACAATAGTGAAGGATGGTTACAGGTTCATTTTGACTCCTTTGGTGGAAGATGAGAAAGGCAAAGAAAAAGTGATAATGTGTGGAAAGAAAGAGCTAGTACAAATTGTAAATGAAGACAAAAAGATAAGTGTTGTAGATAGTACAAGGTATGAGAATGCAAGGAAAATAGGTATGAAGGTGAGTACAGGTTTGAAATGTGGTTTGACAGTGAATTTGCATGAAAATATATTGGTGGGGACAATTGTGTGTCCTTTGATAGACAGTAGAGTTGAAAGGTGCAAGGTGTCGAATGGTACAGTGAGTGCAATGGAACATGAGGACAGTAAGATGTTAAAAAAGTCTACCAAAATAGTAACTCTGATGATAGGGATGAAAAGAAAAGTTAGGAAAAGTATTGAGGACAACTACAAGCATGTGGATGAGGTAAAGAGAAGGATAGTTCAAGGAATTTCTAACCATTGTTTGTGTACAGATATAGGCAAAGGGAAGCAAAAAAATTTTGAACAAAGAATGGAGAGAGGGCAGACATCAGGTCTGAACATAAAAACATAGTCATTTTCAAGAACAAACCTAGTCAAAAGTGCAAGGCAGATTGCAAAAGCATGATGCATGGATCAATGGAAGGATTTTGTGGATCAAATGAATAGGTATTAGGCTTGGAGGAATTGGTGCCAACCCCAACTCATTGGCATGAGTTTTTCCCAGTGGGGTTGTATGGTGCAGGAGCACCTATGCCCTTAATACATAATTTGACTTGGTAAAATGCAACAAGGTGAATCAAGGTGGTCATAGGGCACAAGTCTAGGGGGTGTTTAAAGTTTTTTTTTTGTTAAATAAGGTCTTGTAAGACCATTCAAAATGTAAGAAGTTGGTTTTTGAGTCAATTGTATTTAGATGTCAAAAATTGAAAAAATGTAATGTTGTCAAGCAAAATTGTTAAAAATGCAACATTGTGGGAATATGAAGGGACAAGGGAATTAAAAAGGTGGTTATGGAAGTTTGGAAGGTATTTTTGATTGTAAAATTTATTTAAGACCTCTTCATGGATCAGACAAAGGTTGTTGAAGATCATTTTTGAAACATCCATAATAAACATAATGAGTTTATCTGAAAATTTATTCTTTATTTGCATTTCTCTAGATCTATATGACTCGTGCAAGTAGTTTCATGCTCTAAATCTCATAACATCCTATAAAATCATGTTCTAACTTTCATTTGGATCTATTGTGAGGGTCTAACAATAAAATTTGTGGGAGAAATCATAGATTTTTTGAATCAACTCTCTTATCTCTATGTTAAGGGTTTGAAGGTCATTTAACATGATAAACTGACCCATTCCACTTAATGTCCTCATTGTATCTCATGGAATGGGTCCCAAGCATTACTTTTTAGGTTTCCATAATTTCCTAAAGGTGAGGAAGTGAGTTGTGTAAAGTGGGGTGATTGCCCTAGGGTAGAGCAGTATATTTTCTATGTGAAAAAAGGTATAGAGTTGTGGTTCTAATAAAATGTTGAAAGAATAGTGTATGTGATGGTTTTTTGACGTTATGCATGGTAATTAGAAGGTTTTTGATGCATTGGTTGTGTATGGAGAGCCCAGGTGATGTGACTTTGAATAAACCCTTGGTGTTTTGCTTGAAAGTGAGGGTTTTGTAGGACAATGTTCTAGGAGTTTTGAATTTGATAAATGATGTTGGTTTCTAATGTTTTGAGACACAACTTATCACTATTTTTTAAGTTTGAGTGATAGGGTGGTGTTTAGGAGGGACCTCCTTTGGAAATCAAGGTTAATCGGTGACCAAAAATAGGGACAATCAAGTGTTTCTCTAAGTTTCTTCAAAGAAACCTTATTGGCTCTTTTAGTAAGTTGTCTTGGATCTATTTGTGAGTCTCAAAGGGTTTTTTTCAAGCCTTGGTATGGCCTTCTCCGAAAGATAAGTCCAAGGGTTGGTGTTTTGAAGGCTACAAGCCTAGTGTGAGTTGTTTGAGAAAAGTTGAGTGTTTGTGTTCAAGGGTAGATTTCCTCTTTTGTGGTTGATCATTTTGTGTTGGAGTGGAAGTCAATACCACCCAGATTGCATCAATAAGGTACAAATTTAAATACATTTTATTAAGGGGCCCATTAAGCTTAATTAAGTAAATAAATCCTAGAAAGGTGTGAAAGTGTGTTACAACACTTTACAACACCTTTGCAAAGGATCAATTGAAGCATATTTTGATCAAATAAAGGCCATAGAATGATCATGTGAATGTGTATAACACATTACAACACTACTCCAAGTCACCATTAATTCAGTTTTAATGCCAATTATCAAACCAAGTAAGGGAAAAAGGATACTTTTTCCTTTACTACATTTTTCCCCCACTTTAGTGAGAGGATGACCCCATGTCAAACTCACACTAAAGTAGACATCCAAGACACTTAAGTATGCATCAATAACAAAGATACATAATCATACCCTGTCAAAGTTCAAGTAAAAGAAAAACAAAGGATCAAGCACAACCACTCCAACATGATGTGGAATGGGTCTATTTATCTGTAACATACATTGCTCACTCTAGGGAAGTGGAACCTTAGTTTTTCCACTAGGTGAGTTGTCCTATTGAAGTGGTTTAGTGAGAAATTCATGCCAGTGTATCAAATTCTCACCATATAATGAGAAATTTATGCCAGTGTATTGGCTTCTCATCATACTAACCATACCAAAGTTATCCTCCTGATAACTTCAATAAGGCACCACAATGTGATGCTTTTGTAAATTCTTTTGTTATGTAAGATTTTGTTAAAGGGGATTTTTCTTTGTTCATGTAAAGTTCTTCTTCTTAAGGATCATTGTTCATAATGTCTCCACGAGAAGACAAGTCAAAATTTTTAGATCCTCGGCCATGGGATTCCTCATTCACATCATTCCATGATAGTAGATCATACATGCTCTTGGATGACATCAAACCCAATGACACCACCAAGAAGAGGAAACATCACAAGAAAAGAGAAAAATAACACCATGAAATTTTTCCAAAGATGTCATCGATGTATGCCCCCACTTTAAAGCAGTTGCTACACCATTACTATGAGAAATTGCTTTAAAGTAGCCAACATTTTTAGCCTAAGACATGAGAGCTTTCTTCGAAAAACCCTATGCCAAGTCATATGTTTTTGAAATAAGTTGCATCATGAAATAGGAAGGAAGGGTTGCCCCCACAAATACATAAGGGATCTATGGATTTTGGGTCAGTACGTCTTTGCTACAATGTTGTCATAGAGTATGAAACTGTCATCATTCCCCAAATACTCATAGAACTAGAAGAATGACACAAAGAGAGTGAAAACAAAGAAAAATCTTTTTGGGTCAACATGGAAGAGACCTAAATGTATTGACACCTTGCGTCGTCCCCAAAAGGAAAACACAAGACAAATGAAAAAGATAAAGAAAATATTTTCGGTCAACATGGAAGAGACATGAATGTCTTGATGCCTTGCATCATCCCCAAAAGGAAAACACAAGACAAAAGCAAGATGATAAAATGCTTATGACATATAGAAGAATACACACAAAGAGAGAAGGATACATCAAATGAAATGTCACAGTCTGGGATCACATTACACACATGCAATCACATAAAGAAAAACATAAAAAAGAAAAAGACTAGTAAGGCATATACAAGTCAACCTACAGCAGTTGTCTTCCTTCCAATCTTGGTCTGTATAAATGAAAGGCGGGTAATTAGCCAAAGGGACAACGACAAATGCATTAATAGGACAAAGATATCAAATTCTTGCCTCCACTTTGTGTAAGGATGGAAATGAGCCCAAATAGGTGATGAAAATGAGCTCCTTACTTTAAAGAAAATGATTTGCAATAAGCGTAAAACATGTAATAGTGAAAATGTTTTAAGATTCTACAACTATTACATGGAAAGGAGCGGAAGGATACAGTACTCAATCAATAGATGACAATCATTCCCATCAAAGTGAAAAATTCTCAAGACCAATTTGAATGCTTGAAAGTCATCAGTACTATGTCGAAGAGTTCTATGGTATCAATAATGCAGAACATTTGCACTTTTAGGATATAGTCTTAAATTATTATTTTTCATAGGTGGTTATGTTATAATTTCTTGGTTTAGAAGTAGTTGTAGTTTTCTTTCACTTTCTGGTGGTGGACAAGGGAACTTTAGTTTCTTTAACTTGTAAGGTCTCTTTCACTTGCTAGATTCACCAACTTCTCTAGATGGAATTAGGGCAGGAGGTCCCAAGATGATCTTGTCTTTATTATCATTGTCATTAGGATGCATGGGTTGTTCCTTAGTAAGGAGGATGCTTACGTTAGCAAGAGGATCTAAGACAATCCTACCATCATTATGAAGCATTAGGTATTCTTCAGGGATTAGAGCATTTATGTCGAGAAGAGGATCTTGATATCCTAACCCTTTGATATTATCAGTGGGTATTTTCTCTAGGATTTGATGAATTTCATGTTCACTTGTATCACATCCTTGTTTACTCAAGATTGTAAATCCTTTTCCATATGTTTCTTCAAGGTTAATTAATGTGTTGGTTAATTTTTTGACATAGCATGGTTGAATGTTTGCTTGTTTAGAGAAGCTAGGTTCACCTATGGTAGGGAACTTAGGTTCAACTTGTAACTCAGTTTCAGGATGTAGAAGACCAAACATCTAAAGTTGTGTTGGTTGTTTCAATGAAGGATAGAAGGATGCATTGGAATCAAGGTTGTTAAGGAAATCATTTATGAATTCATTCATGTTGGCATAATCTTCTCCAATGGTGTTAACATCATGAGGAGGACATGCATTAGGATTTTTGTGAGCATGAGTAAGTTTGATTTTATTAGGGTCGTTGCCAAAAACACAACTTGAAACATCAACCAAAGAGAACAAGGACTTCCACACATTTCATAAACAGTTCTCCATTTTCAGAATTTCAAATGTGAACATAGTAACTTACAAAATGCAATGAGCTGAAAATGAAATGCTTGAATGCAATTTTTAATTTTAATAATGTAGTGAAATAAAGAAATTTAAGCTAAATGCAATGAATTTGATGAAATACCAAATCAATAAATTGAAACAAGAAAGTAACAACACCAAATAGGAGCTAGAAACTGAGATTATAATGTCTGGAGAAAATGCAAATTAGTAGCTAACAGGGGCTCATTCGCCATTAAAGGTGAATGGGTCCTGGTTAGATGTTTCTGAGATGTTTTTGTGCATTTTAGAGTGAATTTTGATGCTTTTTCAATTGCCAAAAGGTAGAGACAAGAATTGATCAAGGACTCATTCGCTAGTAGGGGTGAATGGGTCTTGGTTAGGTATTTTAAACTGTTTTTTAATAATTTGCAAGATTTCAATGATATATTTTAGTTCTAGGTCTGAGACAATGAATTTCAGTTTCAAGTTTTCCATAAATTCAATGTAAATATGCAATGAAAAGATGAAATGCAAGACTTAAATTGAAATGCAATTTATTTTTTATTTTCAAATGCAATTATATGAACTCTAAATGAGATGCAAAGTAACTAATTTTATTTTTGCATTTTTTAGATTTAGAGAGATGCAAGACAATGCAAGTCTAAACCCTAGATGAGATGCAAGATTTCAATGCAAAACAAGTAACTCTAAAAGAGATCTTAACTCAATGTGAATCTAAATGCAAGATCTAAACTAGGATGCAAAAGAGACTTCAAAAATTAGAAAATTGTAATGCTCAATAAGTTGGGTTCACCATTAATAATGTGGTTGGAAAATAAAGTAGAGGGTGAAATCCAAAATGCATGAGGAAGAGGATTTACCACTGAATTTTTCCACGCTAAATCTGTAAGGAAATCTAGGAGCGCATATAGTGAAAACTCCATACAGTAGTGCCTTCGGTAACTTTCATTTTGATTAGGTTACCTCAAAGACATGGACAACTATGTCCAAATGCAGAACAGACACAGTTTATTTCCTACATTGATCCATCTGAGAGAAACATATGTAGATTCAATAGCAATCAACAACACAATTGAAAGACACTACAGAAAATAGAACACAAAGATTTTACGCGGGGAAAATTCTTTCGGGTAAAAAAACCCCACTCTCCAAAGTTCGAGCCATTGTATTATTCAGCAACAATGGTTGCAATACAATTGCAGGCTCTTAGCCTTTTTAGAGATTACATCTTGTTCATCTAGATACAACTGGTAGGAAACACCCCCAGAGAGATCAACCATGACATTCATGTTCAGGAGAGATTCCACCGTAACCCTGCCTCTCTCACTATCTGCCTCGACCTCATGGCTCCGGCCTTTCAGCCAGCCACTTGGCCTTTCTCTATCGATATCTCTCTAGCTCTCAACTCTTCAGCTTCTCGGCTTGTCAACTTGATCAACCACACCTACAGAACGTCCAATGCATACATATATGCATTCGTTCTCAACAGGATCTCTGTGAATCGGTTCAAGATCACACTTTAGCAATCTACCAACTTAGCATCCCTATCGTCGCAGATGTTTCCACTCCTGTGCAGATTTTTCCTTTCAAACCATTCAAAACAACCAACCGCCAACCATTTGAATTTTGCTTCCTCTGATTGGTCCACGTGCACCATGTCAGACATTCTTCACTTGGTCAATAGCGATCAACTTGTGTCACATGTCAGTGAGACACTAGAAGTGTCTCCCCGATGCCACAAGACTTGATTACATGTTGTCACTAAGAGTCCTCTCCATCGACAAGAAGTTCCACCGAGCTTACAAGTTACATCGACCTCAGCAAGCACATCAGTGAGACTATCACTATCGCCAGGAGTTCACATCTAGTCTTCAAGTCATACCGAATCCCAAATAGTTGCCAAGAGTCATATCGATATCAGGTTTCCCATTGGCAAGACAATCGCTCTTCGCCAAGAGATAATACTGAGGTCTTAAGTCACCCCGAGCGCTGCATTAACCAGTCGACAAGACTTATGTCTTTCGTCAAGACCACATACCCAGCGCCCATGTCTTGCCAAGTCAGCAAGACATTTGACTTCGCCAAGAACTTTTACCAGGCACCAAGAGCTACACCGATGACTTCAGTTTCATCCCCGTTGGCGAGACCAACACCTGTTGCCAAGAATTCACGCCGAAGTCTCCAGGTTACCCTGAGCTCACCTTTCGCCAAGAGTCATGCCGAACGCATCCCACACCGTCAGTGAGACAAATGCCCATCGCCAAGACTTCATAGCAAAGCCTTCAGGTCATACCGATGTGTTCCACTGTTGGCAAGAGAATCAACCTTCGGCAAGACTTCTTACCAAGGTTTCCATGATATCCTGAAACCACTTCTCACCAAGAGTCACATCGAACCGATGACCCCACAAGCAGTCGGTGAGACTTCCGATATTTGATGAGACATCATATCGAAACAAGCCTTTTAGCCAAGGGTCTTCCCAATATCTTCGAAGGTTACATTGTCGCCAAGACAATCCTTCATCGCTGAGACTTCATATCGAGACCCTTAAGCTACTCCGAGTGTATACAGTTGGCCAGACATCTCCCAGTTGCCAAGAGATCTTCCTGAATGTTCAAGACACCCCGATGACTACAATCGGCAAGACATCTCCTTGTCGATAGGACCACATACCGACACACTTGAGTTACCCTGACGGCTCTAGGAGAAAACATATCGGTGAGACAACCCTCCATCGCTAAGACTTCATATCGAAGCAAATAGGTTACAGCGATGACTCCAGTCGCCATAGGTCACACCGACATACGTTAGGCACCTGATAACAAACCCTTATGTCGCCGAGACATTTCCACTCTACAAAGGGTTATAGCGAATGCACCAATTCAAAGCGATAGGTCCATTCGGCAAGATAGAAGCAAAGTCACAATGACATGAGCAAAACACAAGATTACTAAACTGTCAATTGGCCAGACATCAAGAATGTCACAGCGACCATGCTTTCTCAGAGGATCCAGCCTGTGAGATTGAGGCACATTTTCCAAAAAAATCACTACAATTATGTGTATGATAAGATGCAAATAACAATTAGAAATGATACCTAACTGTTATAGCAACTATGAGGGAATTTTTTAGAGCATAAAAAGTTGTGTACCTTGTCAAAAACTTGTTTTTTTAGGCTACAAAGAACTCATTCACCTTCAGTGGTGAATGGGTCCTTGTTAGGGTTTCCAAAACTGAGATCAAGGTCATTTTCCTTGATGTCTACATTCTCAAAATCTTGATTATTAGTTTCTGGAAGTCCATAGATAATTTTGCAGCTTCAAATATTTGATTTTTCACTTTAGATAACAACTTTTGCAACTTGTCAACTTTGACAATTTTGCTCCAAACTTGCTTCACTTGATCTTCAACTTGTAAATCTGCAAATACACATTCAAGGGAAGAAAAAAATGTTGTTTGTTAGTGAATGGGGGTTTGCCTTAGTCAAACCCCTTGTAGGTAATTAAAACAAATGATGAAATAAAGGAATGAAGCGTGAAACATGAAATATGCAATTGATGTCAGCTTGGATAATGTCTTGTGAAACAAATCTGCAAACTAGCATGTAGTGGCCATGAAGAATGTAGATCTTGGATCCTTGAATATGATGTGAACAAATCTTGCAAGTAGATCTTCAATGCTACATCCACTTCTTTAGCTCAACAACATGAATGAATGCATCAAACCCTTGTCATGATGAAATGATCTTGAATTGTTGCAATAGACTCTTGAAATCTTCCTTGAAATGCCTTGTGAATGCTCTTGTGAACTCCAATTTTTTTATATTGCTTGAGTGCTTGAAAGTCTAGGATTGCTTAGGAGGAAACTAGGTGAATTAACCCCTATTTATACTAAATGAGGAGATTAACCCCAAAATTCAAACAATTAAGGTCAACACCAAATCTAAAAGAAAACTTTATTAAATTCCTAACAGAATAAAATTTGAAAAGGGGGTCCTCATCTGAAATTGAAATAATTAAGGCCGACACCAAATCTGAAAGAAAACTTTATTAAATTCCTACCAGAATTAAATTTGAAAAGGGGGTCTTCATTAAGGGAGGACCCATTCTTCACCTAGGGCGAATGGGTCCTAGATAAGTTTTCCAGGACCTAACCCTAGGGGATGGAAAACACATTAAAAACCTATTCTAGATCAACTTGGAAAGGGGGGTCCTATTAAGGGAGGACCCATTTACCACCTAGGGTGAATGGGTCTTGGCACCTTTTTCCAAGACCTAACTTTTCCCAATTAAATGTTAGATTATTCAAATCATGGGTGTCAAGATAGATCTTCAAGAGGTGTCATAAATTTGAATTAAAGGGGGTTAATTACTCCAATTAAGCACAATTAATTAAGATCACCCTAGATAAATGTGAAAGTGTTTTACAACACCTAAATAAGGTGCAAATTTAAATACATTTTATTAAGAAGGGGCCAATTAAGCTTAATTAAGTAAATAAATCCTACAAAGGTGTGAAAGTGTGCTACAACAATTTACAACACCTTTGCAAAGGATCAATTAAACCATGTTTTGATCAAATAAAGGTCCTAGAATAACGTGAATGTGTATAACACATTACAACACTACTCCAAGACACCATTAATTCAGTTTTAATGTCAATTATCAAACCAAGTAAGGGAAAAGGCTACTTTTTCCATTACTACAAGTACTAGAAAAGGACAAAGTGTTATAATAGTTTAACATGTTTTATCATTGGAGGAAGAAGAATTATGTGATGAGGATCTAGTTGATGTTGAAATCAGCCCTTGTTCCTTTGTCCAGAAATTGGAGTTTCTATTGACCTACCCTTCATCAAGTCTACACCAAGTCTTACATCAATTCTACATCCAAAAAAACTAGAAGTACTACGAGAGTAGCATATATAGGAGTGGAAAAATGAGAGGAAGACTGAATCAAAAGGAAAATCATGGTAGTGAAATAGAGAAAGATGTAGCTAATGGTAATAAAATTACTTTGGAACTCACTAGTTCCAAACCATTAGCTAAGAATTATAATTCATTTTTTCACCTAGATGTATGAAGGCTAAAAATATTTTTTATTTAGGAAAGTTATTTTGGACGGATCATTCTTGCTGCCCTTTTTTTATTGGTGTGCCACCACTTGTTGGTGGTGTGTTATTTTCCTACAAACAAAGTATTTTCTACCCTTGCTATTTTCCATATGTTGTGTGTTTGTTTTTTTATTGTTACATCTAATTTATCTTTTGTAAAAAGAGTTTGAACCTTTTTGAAAAATGGCTTTATCCTCAACAAAAAAGAAACTAAAATATATTGCCAATAATCTAATTTGATTAACTTAATCAATTTAAAAAAAAAATCATGGTTGAGATAAATAAATGTGTTCACTATTTTATGGCTTATTCTTCTATCATTATTGGAATCTAATATAGTATGCATTAGAAGATATATATACATGTTTGAATGCTTTCTTGAAGGATCTTACTATTATTTTTATTATGATTGGCATAATTTTCCTTATAGTTGGGATGAATCTTTTAATATAAAAGTATTGTCATGTATGTTCATAACTCTAGTAGATATTGTGAATCGTGATTTGATTTCGATGAACAAGAACCATAGATAAAGTATCCATAATTTAATATGTGATTTAACTTTGGTAATTAATAGATAGATGTATAAAAATGAAAATCTCGTGAAATTGTGATACAATTAATTTGTAGATTATAAAGCATTAATTGATAAGACCTTGTTTTCCAACACTTTCATGATCAATTTGAAACATTAATAATATATTTTTCCCATCCAAAAACAAATTAAACATCATATTTAATTTATATAAATTCTACAAATTTAATATTACATTTATTATTTGGCTCTCAACTCTAAACCCTAATTATTTAATTAGTTAATTTAGATCATTTATATCAGAGTAACTCATTTTCCAGCGCAATTTGAAAAACAAAAAACAAAACAAGACCAAAAAAACAATGAATTGTTGGAATTCGTTGTCAAGAAGGGGACAACCAAGCATCTACAACTGAACTATTGAATTTTGGTATGGCAACTTATACTGAGCACGGTGCTTTTGATGGCAACATTTTAAAATTATATTACTTGTGATTCATTGACGAATCAATAATGAAGATTAATGCAAATGATAAATTTTATTACAATTTAAAAAATCTGATTATTTTATAAGCGTAGTCTAAATGCTAAGGGATGCATAATAAATTACAACTGTTCATAAAGAAGATACAATTCTGAGGTTCTGTCCGTTTAGCACACTCTGTGAAGAACTCAAGATTCTTCACAGGAGGGTTACTTTCTAAAGAACATGCTCCATATAATTATAATAAGAAATGACTAGGGTAGCCTTTTTCCATTCGTTTGGACCAACTTGCTCAATTGAGGCATGCCATTAACAGTAAGCTCACTCAACTTTTGACTCTCCTCTCCATTATATCAGAGTAACTCATTTTCCAGCGCAATTTAAAAAAAAAAAACAAAACAAGACCAAAAAAATAATAAATTGTTGGAATTCATTGTCAAGAAGAGGACAACCAAGCATCTACAACTGAACTATTGAATTTTGGTATGGCAACTTATATTGAGCACGGTGATTTTGATGGAAACATTTTAAAATTATATTACTTGTGATTCATTGAGGAATCAATAATGAAGATTAATGCAAATAATAGACTTTGTGAAGAACTCAAGATTCTTCACAGGAGGGTTACTTTCTAAAGAACATGCTCCATATAATTATAATAAGAAATGACTAGGGTAGCCTTTTTCTATTCGTTTGGACCAACTTGCTCAGTTGAGGCGTGCAATTGACAGTATGCTAACTCAACCTTTGACTCTCCTCTCCCTTATAGCCCATCATTCATAATAAACAGTTATGATGATAGCTCTCAAATCACTTTAATCATTCATCTCAAAGAATTTCAAAAAGCCATGGGATACGGACCATATTACATTCTACAGATTAGCATTGGGATTGAAAAGTTGCATGTATTTGCATGCATGAAAATCAGATTGAGCAATAACAGTGTTTGCATGTTCTCCATGTTCCCAGATTCAAATGTTTTTTCACAATTACTGTGGATTTAAATAACTTCAACAATTCAGTGAGTTGCAATTTTTTATTTAGTCCAGGCAAAATCAAATCATAATAAACCACACATTACAAATTGAAAAACAGATGAAATTACAAGGAGAACTACCTTGTACTTTAGAAATGACATCTGACAAATCTTAGTTCAAATATCACCGTCACCAGTAACTTTCGACGTTAATGCAAATCTTCAAGAAAAAGGCTAAGGAACCATGGTAGTTCAGAAAGAGCTAGTTACCTAGCTTTAGAGTATCGTTGCAAACAAATCAAGGGCTTAAGTGGTATTGGGAAGTTCTAAAATCCCACCACTAATTGATGCAGCAATTTAAGCATAACTTGACGAGCAAAAGCAAAATGAATTTTATGTTTTAATGATTAAAGTTACTGACCGGCACTATGATGTTGCTTGGTTTTTGTTTTTATTTTAAAGTAGGTGGTATTCTAATTTCAAATATAAAATATTAGTTTTCAACTTATTTTGGACATATATTTCAAATGTCTTTTTCTTTAATATTCTTTTGGCCATTCAACAAAGAACTGATTTTATTTTTATATTTAATTAAGAACAATATCCTTTAGATTATGTTGATATTCCACTATTAGTTGGCCCTCCTAATTGTCTTCAATAAGAAAATTGTCTTGATCGTTTGAGGATGCAGGTCAATCACTAGACTTTACATTGGTTATCCTTTACTAGTATCTTACCCTTCTAAAGTCTATTTTGTAGGATCTTCTTGTCTATAATTTTTTATGCTTTGAACTCCTAAAAGATTTGTAAAGAAGTTTGATTCTCTCTCTAAAAAAATTCTATGGGTAGGGAATCTGAACACTCAAAAATGGAGTCTTATTAATTGAGACAAGGTTTGTCAGCCTAAGCAATGTGGTGGTTTTGGTCTTAGAAAATTAAAACACAATAGTCAATCTTTGGCTACTAAACTTTACTAGAGATTGCACACAATAGAATCAACCTTGGACTAAACTTCTTAGATACAAATATTTGCATGGGGTTACTACTAAAGAGGCTCCCTAAATTGATCTACCTAGCAAACACTCTATGGTCTAGATTACCATCAAGAAAGATGCTTCTCTTGTTAAGTGAGGCCTTTTCTAGATTGTTAAATGGGTAATCAAGCTCTTTTGTAATGCTTCATAGGATCTTCACTCCCCAATTCTGTCTACTTTCCCTCTTCTCCACCTTTTAAGTAAGTTCTTTAAATTTCATTTTATCAACAGTTTCTAATTTTAAGACTTATTGTTTTGTAGGGTATGATTGTACTTTTCATTGGAAAAACATTAGTTTTTGGTCTATAAGGGGATATCCAAAGTCTCATGCTACCCTTGCTTTTATCTAAGTTGGTTGACCTTGTTGTTCTTTAGAGGAGACTAATATTCTAGCTTGGGGCTATGACCATAAAGGGGTTTATTCAATTTTTGTAGGATGTAAGTTATTAGAAGAGGAAAATAATGAGTTCAAGGATTTTCCATGGTGGAAAAACATCTAGATTAAATTTTGTAACCCCAAAATTAATTTATTTCTTAAGCTACTTTGTCAAAATAAATATCTTACCCAGGACAATATTAAAAAGAGAGGATTTTTAGGCCCTTCTAAATATGTTTTTTGTGGAGTTAATGAGGAATTTTTGTCTCATTTTCTTCTAGTGCCCTTTTTGGGGGTCTTTGGAGGTAGTGGTGGCATATTTATAATTGTCCCTTTATCCATGCTACTTCTTTGTCTAATTTTTGGGCTAGTTTGGGGTGCCCTCTTACTTTTTCTTGTTTCTTATTAGTTGCCTATGATAATTGTCTAGTCTTTATCCTTTCACAAATTGAGATGGAGAGGAATCATAATTCATTGAAAGATGTCAAATTCTGAAGGGTATGCTTGGAAGAATGTTTTGGACTTTTAAAATAAACTTTAATTGATAAGTCCACTTTTGATCAAGTCATAATTCCCTCTGATATTTTATTTTTGAAAATTTTAAATTTGGGTCCATAGATTCATTATATTCCTTCTAGCTCTTAGATCAAATATTCTCATAACATTAATAGAGTTGGAGAATGGACTCTTCCCCTATTGGATGTTTTTGAAATAAACACTAATTGTTCTTCAAGGGGTAATCTTGGTGAAGTTAGGATTGGTGGTATTGGTTTTGATAGTAATGGTTTCTTTTTTTTTCTTGTGCTATGGGGTTTGGTATTAATAATCAAATGGAGGCCCATGCTATGCTTGTGACTTTGAAGAAATCATGTGAGTTGAGTTAGAAATAGGTTATTTGTGAGATGGATTCCATGATTTTATTTTCTTTTTTGAACAAAGGGAATTCTAATGACTCTTCTTAGTGTTTGGCATCTTTTGTGGAGAAAATTTTCTACCTTCCCTAAAACTTTGATTTCACCTCCTTTATTCATATTCCTTGTGAATGAAATAGTTTTTTTCAGCTATCTTTCCAAATGGGCTTTTATAGCTAATCATAGATGGAATGTTTTAGCATGGGAGTCCTTATCTCCTAATCAATATTCATTGTTCCTTCATCTTCTTCAAGATTATATGGGTTGATCATGTCTCCCATTTCTTTCTTTGTGAACATTCTTAACCTGTGTCCTTGCTAATGAGGACACAAGTAGTATGGGATACTTGATTGTCATCATAGATGGTAGTGGATTGAGAAAAGGATGATATTTATGGTGTAGTATGGGATGTAGTGACATTCCTTTTCCAAATAAGAACTACTTATAAACTTATGTGTTAGTGAACCAGGTAGTGGGATGATACATACAATAGATTGCATTCACTTCCCTTGTGCCAATTGGTCTTTATGTGAGCATTTGATCTGTATATGTGGATTATTCTTGAACTAGATATAGGTGATGTATCATTGAGCTAGTTGTTATTATACTTGTGTTGTGCATATGAGCTATTTGTTGTTGTACCTATGATGTGTGTGTATAGGAACGAATTTGTACCCCTTGTCTAAGTTGCTATTTTGCATCCCCTCACCTTAGAAAATCAAACTCGAAGGAAAAATTCCACATCACCCACTTTCCTTCCATCCACTTGGCACGTGTTTTGTGTGTTGATGGGGGAATTTTCATCAAGGAAATGAGCGCGGTGCATAGACGTATACATGGCACGTTGTTGTCCCTAACAAATTCCTACCTCTAGAGTCTGCAAGGATGTTACACTCCTCATTGGGGATGAATTGTAATGCCTCTATGTGACCAAAAAACCTGAAAATGGCTCCTTTCCCTCCCATTTTGATCTTCAAACACATTCACTTCACAATGACTTCATCTCTTAGCAATTCTTCATCTTCCAGCAATCTATCACATTCTCTCAAGCAGTTTTCACAAAGTTCCATTGAGTATTGTAGCAAGCAAGCTTGTTACTCCATTAATTCCATTTTTGTTCATGTGGTGCTACTAGAAGCTATGAGTTTGGAGTCTTGTGAGACCTCCCTTCGTCACCGCTGCATCCATGCCAACTTTTCCAAGATCTCATTGCTTGCATTCTCCCTTCATTAGCCTTGAGATCCTTTGGGTGGAGGTGGTAACACTTCATTTTCCTTTTGTGGTTTAATAGAGTAGTCTAGAATCTTTTGTAGTGTTCATTGTACTTTCCTTTCTATTTCCTTTATCATATTTTCTACTTCATGGCTTTTTAGGCTATCTGTGGAGGTAAAAACACCAAAGTGGGGGTTTGACTGAGGCAAACCCCTATACACCCCAATATTTTCCCACTCTTGCTTGTGTGTAGGTGAACATGTGTGTGGAGCTCGCTGGCGAACTAGCGCTTTAGTGGTTGATATGCGTCACCCTTGTCTTTATCTACTTATTTTATCATTTACATGCTTACTTTTTGTACTTCATAATTATGTTCATTTCATTAAAACTAGTTAGCTAGGATGTTAAGTAGGTTTCTGGTATTTTATACTGCATTTTACATTTTTTGGTTGTATGGACACCAGCGCACCGCACTATCATCCCAAACCCGTGTTTCCATCCTTGGATAGAGAGCTATCTAAGGTGCAGTCTGAACTCCAAAAACTGGCTCATCTAGCCCCATTTAGACTTTTGGATCTGTAGAGTGACAGAAGCACTTGAGAGCGCTCTTCATTCTCGATTCTTGTCCAAAACATCCATTAGCTTGAGGTAAGTTAGGGCAACCCTCCACTCTCGGCTCTCCATGACCTGGAGCCTTGGTGTGGTTGGTCCCCCTCTCTTACATTTTTGGTGAACCCGACATGAACCATTTTGGTCTCATTTAGCGGTGTTGAAGGGTCCTTTCCTTGTATCCTAAGAGTGTTGTAGGTGTGAGTGTTGTGAGTCATTTCGCCCTACAACCCAACCTATGACCCCTAGTAGGCATAGTTGAAAGGTTCTGTAGGCATTGTGGAACAAATCCTTAGTTGGGTCACTGTCGAATTGAAAAACTTTGGGGGATCTTTGAAGGTGTTGTTTAGTGTACACAATGGCTTCCTTTCTACAACTGTCTATCCCTTCCATGCAACCTATGAGTAGTTATCCTGGTATAACTTTCACCTTGCAAGATCTGCCGATGGGTTATAACAGAGAGCCATCTCCTCTTTACATCCTTGCATGAATCAACAAAAACATTGTAACAAGTGTTTTTGTTGACCCGACATGTAGGGTGAATATCATAATTGAGGAGATTATGTTGATCAATTTCCTGCATAAAGATGTGTACAAAGCACCTGAAAGTACCATCCTTACACATAACAGACTTTTCGTATCTCCCCTAGGTAGCATCACCTTATCAGTCCTTGTTGGACCTAAGTTAGTAAGCTTTCTTTTTGACATAATCCTGGGGTCCAAACTCTTTAGGGTGAAACTGGGTATCCCCTAGTTGGTCGCTATGAATGCAGTTCCCTCGGTCATGCATAAGTGTTTGAAATTTATCCATGAGGATTCAGTACACATAATCCATGACAACGGCTATAAATCACCAGTTGTGCATGGTAGCTATTCTCTAGACCACTTTTGGCCTACACACATTGGTTCGCTTCCACCTAGGATGATCCTCTTGTGCTAGACCTATGAGAAGTACAAGAAAGGGCACTTAACACCTAAGGTGAGGTATCCTCCATCTCCCTATACCATCTCGCATAGGGCTTGTTTGAAAGCTGACAGTGATGCCACCATGGCCCAAAGAAGGGAAGAAGAGAAGCTCATTCTTGAGGTTCCTCTTCCTCTTCTGATGTCCAACCTACCACTTCCTCTCACCCTACTATGGCATCATTAGATTCTGTTCCACATTTGCAGGAGAACCCTATGGTGCCTGCTTGGCAAAAACCTAAGCATCCTACATTCGAACTTCTCGTTCTATCCATGGTGCCTAGGCCCATTCGATATGGTAGAGGGAAGGGTCCCCATAGGGAATCCTCTATCTGTCAGCCTCTGTGGCCTCCTACCGCTCCTACCCCCAAGGTAGTGAATGGGAAGAGGCCCGCCGCTTAGGTGCTAGAGCCGACTCCCCTTGTTGTTATTTCAACCTCTTCTCAATCTCTTCCTCCTAATCCAATCTAGGAGTTTCTCCCTCCATTGGAAACGGCCATGATGGACACTCCTATGGCCGAGCAAGATCCTTTTGTTTCATCTCTAGCTCCCAAAGTCATAGAAATTGCCTTGTGCACAAGCACAAGTGTCAACGAAAGGCTCTAGCGACTAAGCAGGCCATTTTGTAGAGGAAGGAAGGGGAGTCAACTGCCTCTATTTCAAGCCCTCCTAATGTCTCATCCTCTCTCATCCCCTCTGCTTCCATTCAATCAGCCTCAGTGCTGCTTTTGGCTCTTGCTGCAAGTGTGAACACCCCTAACCCTAAAAAGGTGTAGGTTTTTATTGTTCCTTCCATCGAGCTACCTCTCTTGATGTCCCTTCTATACATCCCACCATTCTTGAAGCCCGTGGACATGTCGAATACCTTGGTGGTGTCCGCCACATTTTTCTCCTCCTCGGGGCCTTATGCCTCATTTGTGGGCATCTCGCACCCTCCGAAAAAGTGGAAGGTGGAGGTTGGCCCTTCCAGCAATGGGGGGCGTAAGAGGAGTCCACCCTCTTCAAAGGGTGGTTTTTCGTTAGCATGTGTCATCCCTGTGACGAAGGAAGCTCCAGTGTCCCTTGAGTTCGTCACTACTCTCGAGTCACTCAGTGAGCCTAGTAGTGAATCTCAGGCACTGCCTTCCTTGGTCATTGAGGCAACAAATGACACTCTTGTGAAGTGCATGTTTAACTCTTTGTATGAGGTCCTGGACCTATCAAAGATCTTCACAAAATTGGTGACCTTTACTCCACAAGAACCAAGTGGAGGAGACCTCGAAGAGTCTCCTTCCTTGGCCTTTATTGCGGGAGGGTCAAAGGGTTCCCCCCTTAACATTCCACCATTGCAAGATCATCCTCCTTCCCCGTACAATGATCTAGATTAGGAAGCAGATGACCTCTTGGTCGATGAGTGTTAGGGGGACACCTCTTCCTTACCTTTAGATTAAGTGTGTGTTTGTTGTGATGTGTTCCCTCATGCTTACATTATGTGTTCCTGGATGACCTTTTTCACCCTTGTAGATGCTTGGATACAGGAGTGATTATGTGTCATAAAACTTCCTCTATTTGTGGCATCATTCTTCCTCTATTATGTGTATTGATTTTTGGCAAATTGGGGACGATGCAAAGTGTTGGGGGCATTTAGGCTTACCTTCCATGTTGACCCAAATTTTATTTTTACTTTCTCTTCTCATGCATTCTTCATATAGTCTGATATAGTAGGGGGTTGATGACAGTTCATCTATATACTATTATTATGCATTCTTCATATAGTCAGATCACCCCTGTGCCCTTTGTTTGTGATATTATTGTCTCTTTTTGTAGTTTTGGTTATCTTTCTTTGTCTTTTGATTGATTTGTCCCTCGTGTGTGCGACATCACTTTCATGATATTTTTATTTTTAGAAAATGCATTCATGGTCAACAAATCTTTTTTCAAAAATCCTTGCAAACTTTTTCAAAAAAATTGCATTCTCAATAAGGACCCCTAGCGAAACATGTTTCTTTCATCATGGGTTTGCAAAGAAACAACTTGAAAACTTTCCTCCGAGGAGGGGGAAACTTTTCCTATGGGAGAATCCTTGACCTTCCCTTCACGAGGGGGCATTTTCTTCCTTTCGAATTCTTTGATGAAGTGAACATCTTTCAAAAGGATTCCTTGATTATTGAATCAATTTTCAAAGAACATTCTTGTACTTTCAAACAACGCGTCCCTTGAGTGGACCCCTCTTCTTTTGAAGGGTTCCTAAGGGACCCCTTTGAAATATTTTCAATTTTCTTTTGACTGTTTGCATGAGTGTCTATCTGTTTGCCTATGTGGCTACTTTTTTATTTCTAACATGTTTTATCTACAGATTAACATGTTGCTTTGCAGGTGCACATGTAAAGTCGCTTTCTAGTCTGACTCTATGGAGTCCCCCTTACACTGGGATTCCTTCATGAGAGAGTACTTGGGGGAACACCTTCTTTGCAAGTCTGAGGGCATGTGAAGCACTTGTATCCTGCGAGATTTGTCCATTGTTGGTCTATGAGCCTCTGGTGTACTTTGTTCAACTTCATAGTTCTACTAAGCTATGGAGTCCTTTTGTTCAAACCTCCTCAAGAGAGAGTACCTATGAAGTCCTTTTCCTTCCCTATGCTTTCAAGTTCGCTAGATCATGGTCTGCTTCCTCGATAGTTTAGGTATACATTTCTAACCCTTCAATCTACTTTACCGAACACTCATCGATATTCGTGCTCGCTAAAGTGGAGGAAAAAATGTATAGGATAAAATTTGCACCCCTTGTGTAAGTTCCCATTTTGCATCCACTCACCTTAGAAAATCAAACCCAAAGGAGAAATTCCACATCACCCACCTACCTTCCATCCACTTGGAATGTGTTTTGTCTATTGGTGGGGGAACTTTCATCAGGGATGTGAGTGTGGTGCATGAATTTTTGTGCAATTTGTTGTCATCCCTGATAGATTCCTTCCTCTATATTTTACAGGGACATTACACTCCTCATTGGGGATGAATTGCAATGCCTCTATGCGACCAACTAACCCAAAAATGGCTCCTTTCCCTCCCATTTTGATCTTCAAAGGCATTCACTTCACAATGACTTCATCTCTTAGCAATTCTTCATTTTCCATCAATCTATCACATTCTCTCAAATAGTTTTCACAACTCCATTGAGCATTGTAGCAAGCAAGCTTGTTACTCCATCAATTCCATTTTTGTTCGTGTGGTGCTACCATAGAAGTTGCAAGTCTTGCGAGACCTCCCTTCATCACTGCTACGGCCGTGCTGACTTTTCCAAGCTCGTTGCTTGAATTCTCCCTTCATTGGCCTTGAGAGCCTTTGGGTGGAGGTGGTAACACTTCATTTTCATTTTGTGGTTTGATAGAGTAGTGTAGCATATTTTGTCGTGTTCAATACTTTCCTTTCTATTTCCTTTATTGTATTTTATACTTCATGGATTTTATGGCTATCTGTGGAGGTGGAAACACCAAAGTGGGGGTTTGACTAAGGCAAACCCCTATTCATCCCAACATTTTTTCCCTCTTTCATGTGTGTAGGTGAATGTGTGTGTGGAGCTCATTGGCGAACTAGCATTTTAGTGAGTTGATATTCGTCACCCTTGTCTTCATCTACTTATTTTATCATTTACATACTTTTCATACTTCATAATTTTGTTCATTTCATTAAAACTAGTTAGCTAGGCTATTAAGTAGGTTTCTGGTATTTTATACTATATTTTATGTTTTCTAGCCGTACAACCGCCAGTGCGCTAGAGAGACGCTAGTGCGTTGCACTGTCATCCCAGACCCACGCTGCTATCCTCGGACAAAGAGTTGTCTGAGGTGCAATCTGAACTCCAAAAACTGGTTCATCTAACCCCATTTAGACTTTCGGATCTGTAGAGTGACAAAAGCACTTGAGAGTGCTCTTCATTCTTGATTCTTCTCCAAAAAATCCATTAGCTTGAGGTAAGTTAGGGCAGCCCTCCACTCTTGGCTCTCTATGACCTAGAGCCTTGGTGTGGTTGGTCCCCCTCTCTTACAGTGTGTATGAGCTAGTCATTATCATACTTGTGATGTGTGTATGAGTTAGTCATCCTATGTATAAGTAATGTACATGGTCAAGAAAACCACTATGTATGAACTTGGGATCTTGGAATGATACTAACCCTATGTGTTTTTATGTGTTTGTACACTAATGGTTGGCATGGAACCCTCACATCTCTAGAATGTGATTTTATCATTCTATTGTAACTAGACTAATTCTAAAAGTTTATGCTTAATGAATATTCATGATTTAAAGCTAAGATCTAAGATCTCATACAAGAGGGGAGGATGATTTCTTTCTATCATTGTTGTACAAACTATGAAGCCCTTGATTCTCAAAAGGGATACATAGGTAGGGTCATCACAAATGAACCCTCAAGATTTAGGTCTAGGCCTAAGGATGACCCTAATATTACAAGCTTGCCACTTTCAAGTGTAAGCATATAATTGGTGGCTTAAATTTGGTATCAACATGGTGATGGAAGAAGTGATAGATGGAAGATTCTTGGTCAACATCATTTGTAGTTGTGAATTGATTTTTTTAAAATAGTAGTAACAAAGGGATAGTTATTACATTGTTTAGATTCATATCAGGCAAGTTGCATAGACTCTAGAAAATCAACCTTTGGTTATTGCTTCTATCTTGGATCTATCATTGTCTCATGGATTTGTAAGAAGAAACCTAATATTTATTTTTCATCCACTAAGCAAAGTACAAGGTAGTTATTGCAACAACCTATGAAGCAATAAGGCCTAGCCAACTTCTTGAGAATCTTCAACACCCACAACATGATCCAATAATTATAAATTGTGATCGTCAAAGTGTGTTGATGTCTAAGAATCTAATATTCCATGCTCACACAAAGCATATTGAATTATCTTATGACTTTATTCGTGAGCATTTTCTCAATAAGGAAATTGAACTAGTCTACACACCAATCAATGAGCAACTTGCAAATATTTTTCACTAAACTTTTGAGCAAGGATTTAAGTTTGCATATTTTTGAGAAGGTAGTTTTATTAAATTTTCTTCATTTGTACATGGGTAGCTAATAAACCTATTTAATATAAGTGGGCCTCATCAGCTAGTTGAGTTGTGTTGTGTGATAAAATAAATTTTATGGGGGGTGTTAGAAAAATATAAACTATTTAATCACAGCCAATGCATTTTTTATATAGAATCATATCTCATGCAAGAGACGGGCCTCTCCAAACATGATATCTATTTAAAGATATTTGGAGCCATCTATTTATCAATAAATAAAATTTAATAAGCTCTCCAATTTCAACAAGTTTATCATATTCTAAACATAAAAAATATTTTAAAAAAAGACACAATAATTTGTGAAATTCTTGTAAATTCTTTAAAAAAAAAAGTTCTCATACCATATTCAAGTATAAGGAAGCAGTCAAAATTTTAAACTTTTCAGTATTTGATTCGAAAGGAGAAACAAAACTGTCAAGCAAATAAACCAGTGCTAAAAATAAGTTTAAATCATTCAAATATAAAGTGGGTTGTTAATTTGTATGCTTATATATGCTTGATAATTTCAGTAGAGTATTTTTCTTGCTTTTGGGTGTCTTGGAAAAAGATCATATAGGAAAGAATGGGTTTTTTAAAAGGTGTAAAATTGTACGAACTGGTCAAGGAAAAGAACTTAAGAAGAAAGCTAAGATCAATTTTGTCAACAAGATGGCTTTCTGACCATTTTTATGAGATATATAAGAATCTTTTGAAACCCAAGAAATTATTACTAGACAGTTTGGTAGGTGTTAATGCTTCATCCCTTCAAAAGTCTATCTTAAAGTCAAGATTTTTAAATGATAGAAATACATAGAAGCACTTTCAAACCTGTTTGATCAGGACAAGTGAAAACAATAACTGGTTGTTAAGACACCAATGAGCAGGACCTATGTTATTTACAGGTCAAATTCGGTTATAATGTAGATCTAACTAAGCTGTATGTAAATTTGTCTCATTGGAATTTGATACTGTAAAATGTACAATTAAAACACTTATATCAATTGATCTATCATTACTATAAACTTAGAAAAGCATTATCCTTACATAAAGCTTTATCTCAGATGATAAAATTCTTCTTTTCAGCAGGTTTGTTTTCTCCATCTGCTTCTTGTTAGCAAGCAGCTATCCTCAGTCAGGATTCAAATAAACAGTTTGGATTTGGGTACCACCATAGCTATGAACAGATACATATGTAGAGCCTGTTATTATTTTTCACACAAGTTCAGAATATCAATACATTGATCTCAAAGACAAGGAACTCATATAGATTAAGCGACCACTCATTTTTTCTGCATTATAAAAACATTCTACATGCAATTCTGTAGGCACACAAAGATCAGTTTCAAAGTTATTACATTCATATTTTATTCTACTAGGGTTTTTTAATAAAGCCTTACGATAGAACTATTAGTCTCTGATTTTTCAATTTTGCCTACTTACCATTCTTATACAGAGAAGCTGCTTGAAGAGAAAGACTGAGACACGAAGGAGCACCCCATGAGGTTGCCTTCTTTCTTCTAAACCACATATTTCCCTCATCAAACATGCCTTGCATTGAATACCCAACCTCTCCAAACTAATCAAGAAACCCAGTTTGTTATTAACTGCTCCATGGTATAGACAAAGAATGTAAAATGAACAAACCCACAAGACTAAAAACTTACCAGACATAGAACAAAAACATAATAAAAAAAACAAGGTATGAAAGAAAAAATTTAGCATATTTAACAAACTTATGAATGATATGAGTAACTAAAAAATAATAAGAAATTATTCCTTAACTCTTAGGGTGCAAGATTAGAAAAGAAACATTGATATAGCCGAACTCTGGCCATTACTTTATCAAAATGAAGAGTTTACCTTGGATATATTGCAGGGCCCCCAGAGATAGAATTAGCACATACTTCATTCGTATTGATCATTAAGCTGTGGGCTTGGAATATGTTGTTTCTCAGGTTTCTGATATGATCAGTAAGAGTTGTATCAGTTTTCATCATACAGCTCTGTTTATCATGATTAGCTTTCCTGAGACAGGAAAAAAACATGATAACATAAATCAAAGAGCTGCTAGCCATCACGAGCAGAACGTTGAATAATTCTTAGAATGGTATATATGAAGAAGCGTGAGGAAGGCCAACACTTGCCTATATTCAATCTAAAAATAGTTCTAAATCAGGTTTATGGCTTATTCATGCATGTGAACTTCAAACCGTGTCATAATAATGTAGGCCCATCTGTCCCATAGTGCTTTTATAAATTTACATTCATTAAGTTAGTACAAACATGCTAAAATCAGTTATTTCAATCATCCATCAACTCTTAACCATTTAAGTCTTGCCTTGGACTTCATAGGAAACCCTAATTTCCTGAGTCACATGTTTTCGGTACTTGGTCTCAAACAATCCTGACTGCATATTGACACCATAATATATTCTTTTGAGGATTTTTAACAGGAATCCTTTCTTTAAAAGACATGATGTAACCTTTTTATTTTCATTGCTCATGAGTCTCTTTCACTCCGTCTAGCTGCTCCAGGCGACAATTCATATTTTCTCTTTTTTATGTTACGAATGTTTTCAATTTTGAAGATCCCTTAATCAGTTCACGTGTCTTTTCTTCACACCAGTCTATTTGACAAGTTGATTAGGAAAATTGGTAATACTCCTATTTTCAGTATCTTCAATTTGGATAGTTAACTTCTTTGAAATAGTCTTGGAAAAAAGAAAGCAAAGCTCATCTTCGAGAGTCTTTATCATCAACTGTATATGTCGCATCATAGTTAAAGATCTATTAATAGAAATAAATGTCTGAACTTTGAAGGCTTAAAAAAATATTGGACCTACAATTCAAACCTTTTAGTTGTAATTTGCAAGCTAAATATTTATTATTTCATCTATCAATTATTGTTTATAAACAATCACATGTGTTGATTATTGTTCAATTTTTAAATATCATTTAAGTTTATAAATTGATGGTGCAGCCAAACCCTAGACACTCTGCGGCTTGCCTAAGAACACCATGTGCAACTATGTGGAAGCAAACTAGGGTTCTCTCTTTGGTTGACAACCAGCCCTAAGACCTACCACTCAACCTATAGCAACCATCCTATAGCACTTCACATGTCGAAATGGAGACACACCCTAGGGACCACCTTCTCATTGGGTTTAGGCTTATTATTCAAACATTTCTTCGCCCATGCCCAGCTTTTTTACAAGTAAAGCACACAAAGGGTAGAGTCTCAAACTCAACATTTTGAGTCCATTTTCCAAGTTTTGATACTATTTCAATTGACGAGGGGAGATCTGAGGACTAGGTAATCCCCACACATATTCTGGAAAAAACCAACCTCTTTCTAGATGAAGTCATAGCATCAATGGATAGAAGCTCCCCAAAGGAACTAACGATCCCCCTAAAAAAATCCTCATTCCAAAACTCTAGTGGTAACCCAAGTAAATGCACCCAAAAAGGCACTACCTCAAAGGAGACATATGAGAAATCCATTTTTGGGGACCACTTCTTGATAGCCAGAGATGACTTGCCAATGACCCAAGGACCACCGCACAGAACTGCCAGTTTATCTTCTTCACAAGAGAAATAAAAAGAGAAAAAAACCTTAGGTAGGGCCACAACCTCTACTTTTACTTTAACTCTCTATCTCTTCTTCACAAAGTACAATTGTTAGGAACAACAATGTATTTGACTTCTGCAGTAGATAAGGAAATGGCATTCTGCTTCTTGCTTAACCATGAAATTAGCTTCTTACCCAAGAAAAATGCTCCACCATTAGTACTTTTTTTTCATTAATATTTCCTATCCAATCAGCATCAGTAAAGACACTCAAGGTAAGATCACCATCTTTAGGATACCATAGGCCAAGATCAACAGTTCCCTTCAAGTATCTAAAAATTCTCTTCACAATAGTAACATGAGATTCCTTCTAATTAGCTTGAAATATTGTAACAATACATACAACATTCGTGATATTAGGCCTATTTTGAGTTAAGTACAACAATCCACTAATCATTGATTTGTATCTTGTTTGATTTTCTTTCGAAGAATCATCTTATGTTGTTAACTTGCATCTGGTCACCATGGGTGTACCAATTGGCTTAGAATCTTCCATACCAAACTTCTTCAACAATTCCTTCACATACTTGGACTGCAATATAAAAATCCCTTTATCTAATTGATTAATTGGCAATCCCAAAAATAATTTCATCATAAACATCTCAAATTCGTTTTGCATCTCATTAGCAAACTTCATGCACAAACCATCATCTCATCCAAAAATGATATCATCAACAAAGACTTCAACAATCAAATCTTTATTATGATCAACCTTGAAATATAAATTACTATCAGCGGTACCTTTGTTAAACCCAAGCTTCAACAAGTACTTGTTCAATCTAGCATACCATGCTCTAGGGGCTTGCCTAAGTCCATACAGTGCTTTCTTCAACCGACACACCATATCTTCCTTATCAATCAACTGGAATCCATCAGGTTGCTCAACATACACTTCTTCCAATTCACCATTTAGGAAAGCTGATTTGACATCCATATGATAAAATTTGTAGTTCTTGTGAGCAACATAGGCAAGAAATAATCTTACAACTTCAATTCTAGCAACAGGGCAAAAAGTCTCTTCAAAATCAATTCCTTCCATCTGTGAATATCCTTTACATACTAGTCTTGCTTTGTTTCTAACTACCTCACCTTGCTCATTCAATTTTTTTCTAAAAACCCATTTAGTTCCAATGAAATTCTTATCCTTAGGTCCAGGAACAAGAATCCATGTATCATTCTTTTCAATCTATTTTAACTCTTCTTTCATTTCTTCAACCCAATGCTCATCTCTACATGCTTCATTCACACTAGTAGGCTTAGTATTTGAAATCAAGCAATACTCTTCTGCAATCTTTCTCCTAGTCTAGAAACCTTTGTTCTTATCACCTATAATCTAATCTTCTGAATGATTCAGTCTTACATACCTCAGAGTCTTCTTAGGATGTTCTTCAACTTCAATCTCTTATAATCTCTCTTTTTCACTTCCACTAGTTTCTCCTTCTTCATTCTCCTGATTCATCGGATCGATTTGCACTTGATTTGTAGTATGAACTTGCTTTCCTTGGTTTGTACTGTCATCCTGATCATCAGAGTCATATCCATAGGTTCTGGATGGTGCACCTAAGTCTTCATCAACCTTAACATTTGCAGTTTCAACCATTTTCTTCACTCTTTTATTGTAACACCAGTAGGCCTTGCTCTTAGTAGAATAACCCAGAAAGATACCTTCATCACTCTTAGCATCAAAATTTTATGTCTTCATCTCTCTTAATATAACATTTGCTTCCAAATATCTTGAAATATTTAACAACATGCTTTTGACCAGTCCATAGCTCAAAAGGGGTCTTACCAGTATCACCTTTGATTTGTAATTGGTTGAGTGTGTACACAATAGTACTCAACTTCTCTCCAATAGATATGAGGGACATTTCCTTCTAGCATCATTGTTCTAGCAACATCTTCAATTGTTCCATTCTTTCTTTCCACAACTCCATTTTGCTGAGGGGTCTGTGGTGCAAATAATTGTCTCCTTATTCCATGTTCTTCACAAAAATAATTAAATTCACCAAAAGTGAATTCACCACCTATATCTGATCTTAGACATTTAATCTTCAAACCTATCTTTGTCTCAACCATAGCTTTAAAGATCTTGAAATTTTCTAGTGCTTTAGATTTCTCCCTTAAGAAAGTAACCCATACCATTCTAGAATAATCATCAATGAGTAACATGAAATAATTGTAACCTTGTAAACTTTTGACCTTAGAGGGACCACACAGATCAGTATGCACAAGCTCTAACAATTCATTTGAACAATGTTTTTTACTCTGAAATGAAATCTTGGTTTTCTTTCCCAACTGAAATTCCTAACATATTGCATTAGTAGGTTTCACCAACTTAGGTAGATCTCTCACAACCTTAGTGGAACTTATCTTGACAATATTATCAAAGTTAACATGGCACAATCTCCTCTGCCATAACCAACTTTCATCAACTTGAGCAATCAAACATCTTTTACTAGCAGCACTCAAGTGAAAGATATTACCTTTTGTTTTTGTACCTGATGCAATTTCATTTTTGAAACTCAATATTTTGTACTTTCCATCCTTGAAATAAAGATTGTAGATATCCCTTATCAACCATTTGACCAACACTCAAAAGATTATGCTTCAAGCCTTCCACATACAGGACATCATTAGTATTATGCTTACCATCAAGAGAAATGCATCCTCTTCCATGGATCACACCAATTGTATTATCACCAAATCTCACAACACCACCATCATACTTTTCCAAGTTCACAAGATTACTTTCCTCTCCTGTCATATGATGTGAACATCCACTGTTAATCACCCATTCATCCTTCTCTTCAACTCGAGCAGCTAGGGATTTCTCCACATTTGTAAAACTAGCAAATTCAGTAGATATAGGATTATTTTCCTTGATAGCAATGAATACCCATTCATCATCACTTCTATTTCCTTTATTAGATTCATCATCTATCACACCTTCAATAGCAATAGGGTGAAGCCACAATAGTGGTTTACAATTGAAGTGAGGAAGGAAAACTCACAAAAAATGAATGCATGGCAACAAAATTAATTTTAGGGGTTTGTACGAACCTATTGGTTCGGCCGAACCCATTAGGGGTTCACTAGAACCTAGGTTTGGGCAAACCCACCTAATACTTTCCCACCAAAAAAACCATCAAAACCCCTTATAGAAGGGGGGTTCAAATGAACCTTGGTTTGAACAAACCCCCTTTATTCCTCATCCCCTCCCTAAGACACAAAAAAAACTTGAATTTTGGCACTTCGGAGGTCAGGTTGAGGATGAAAATGGAGGAATCTTCACAAACCCAACTTGAATCAGGTAGTCCTCAGAATGAGCTATCCAACAAATATAATTTTGATATATTTTGGTTTTATTATGTATTTGTTTTTTTAGTTTTATTAAACAAAGGTTTTTCATCAAAAATGAAGGTATCTGTTCTACACATGTGTAAAAATAGCAGATTATCAAAAAAAAATGAAAAATATGAGTGCACCAGATAGTGAAGTCCTTGATCCAACAAAAAAAAAATGAATTTTGATATATACAAAAAAAGTTATGCATTATACGGTTGCGCTTTGTCTAAATTGTACTTGGTTTGACTTCGAAACTTGATTAAAGAAAAAGTATTCAATAAAAAAAAGTCTAACCAAGTGTAAGCACTAGATATTAGAGTTACGAATCTAAATTTGAAAGAATTAGAATTTTATCCTTCATGGAAAAAAAGTTGTGTTATACGGTGTGCATCACTTTTTTAAAATGTTATTTTTTGAAAAAAAAAAAAATCGTGGGAGATTGGTGCAGGGGCACCCAAGCTCCTTAAGGATCACCTGAAGGGTCAGGAGGATGCAGGGGTCTTGAAGACCTATAACACATCTCAAAGCATCAATTATTCCATTTTGGAACCTATAATGGCTTTTGGAATGGGTAAAAGCAATGGAGGAATCAAAAGTCCTGAGGGTCCTGATAAGGACCCTAGGACCAAAATGCATTGTAAGTGGACCAATAGTGTCCTAAGAGTCTAGATAGGTGTATAGGGTTTTATTTATGTCAAATAAGGTTGAATTATCAAATGTAATAATTTTTGGATGGTTTTAGTTAGTAGAAGTTAATAAAATAGAAGTTGGAAATTAAAAATTTGAAAACCAACGACTAGTTTTAGTTTGGGCGGGTAAGTAGGTTTTAGGAGTTTAAATGATAATAATGTAATAAAATCAATCCTAAACAGTTGGATCAGTTGGGAGATAGGTATACAAAGTTGGAGAAGTTATTTGTACGGAAGAGTTGATGACATTGGATTTTTTGTACAGACTGCTACAGGAAAAAGAATAGAAATTTCAGTTTTCTTGCATTTTTTGGTGTTTTCTTGATGAACTATTGATTTCCATTGAAGATATGTTCCATTGGATGAACTAGGGACTTGATTTTACATGTATTTAAACCTTTGTATGTCTTGATAAATGTTAATAACCAGTTTCTTGTATAATATAGTTGACTGTCTTAAGAAAGTGCAAATTTTCATTTATTTTGGGAGTTCCAATGAATGATTGATCCATTTCATGGAAGAATGTTACTGTGACCTATGAAATGGATCATTTCTAACATGTATCATACAGATCTAACAAGGTAATGTGTAGGAAGGAAGATTTCTAAGGTGTACACCGAGTTTTGACAAGGCAAAGTGCATGAAAATGGTGCTTAAGGTATAGCAGTAGGAGATCCACCTGAATAAGGGTCATTTTTTTGAGTTGAAGTTGTTTAAACATGTTGAGTTATTGGTGAAAAGTCAAAGAACCAATTCTGGAAGTGTTTGGAAGGCTAGTTTTCAAGAAGCCTTAGTTTTGGAGAAATTAATTGAGGGTTTTGTGTTTAAGGGTGTTAAGGGTGTCTTTAGAGTTGAATACCTTTAAAATCCTTAGTTTGGAGACAATTTAAGATATTGTTGAAAGTCTCATAGTTAGGGGATAAGATTTGAATAGGGTTGCTTTGAAAAAGAGGGCTAATTAGGCCTTAATTTTGTGGAAACAACAGATTTTGGAAGGATTGGTTTGAAACAAGAGACATCAAGGTTTGGATATGTTGTGTATCATCATAAAAAACACTTGAATCAATCATTGGTTTGGGGAGTCCTTTGGGAAAGCTGTGAGAAAAGTCAAAAAAATAGTCACTGGAGATCTAGTTGGGCTAGAAGCCTAGTCAAGATGGATAAGTGGTTTTATATTTGAGACAGAGGCTTGGGGCTTTGTAACCATTCAAGACAAGTTTTTTTGAGCTCCCTAAGATCATTCCTAGGTTTTGGATCCATAAGGGAAGAAGATAATTCAATAGTGAACCTTGAAGCCTTATCTCCAGAAGGGTGCCTAGAAGAAGTTTTGAGAGTATATCATAGTAAACCTTGAAACTTTTTGTTTTTTTCCTAAAATTCCCATACCCTCTTCATCAAAGTGGTATTAGAGCAGAGAGTATGTCCTTTAGGGGTTGAAGGTTCAATAATGGCACCTAAAAATCAATTAGCAAGAGAGTTGGAGAAGTTGAGGGAAACCTTGGAAAGTGAAAGAGGGGAAAGAAGAGAACAAGAAGCAGCAAGAGAGCAGGCCAAAGCAAGGGAAGAGAGGCAATGTAGAAGAGAGAGAGAAGCTATGCAAGATAGGATAAACAACCTTGAGAGAAGTAGGAGGAGAGAAGAACAAGAAGACCAAGAAGACAATGATGAAGAAGAAGAGCATGTGAGGGTAAATCAAGAACAACTAGCAGATGAGATAGAAGACCCTGAGGAAAGGAGGTAATTGAGATTGTTGAAAGTAGTACAATGTCATGGAGGAAAGAGTCACATATATTTTCCTATCTATCAAGGGAAGATGGATAGTGAAGAGGTGTTAGGATGGCTTGATGCCTTAGACAACTATTTTGAGTTTGAAGAGATGGAAGAAGAGAGGAAGGTTAAGTTTTCCAAAACTAAGTTGAGAGGTACAACATTGACATGGTGGACTAGTTTTCAGAATGATAGGATGGCTAGGGGATTGGAAAAATTTTCTACATGGGCAAGGATGAAGAGTTTGGTCAAGGAACAATTCCTACCATTTGATTATACAATTCATGTGAAGAGGATGAGGCATAATTTAAAGCAAAAGGACTTGGATGTGATGTCCTATACGGAGCAATTTCACAGGCTTAGTATCGGAGGAGGATATGAGGAAGAAGATGAAAAAGTAGCCAGGTATATCAATGGCTTGAGGTATAACTTACAAGATGAAATCGGTTTGCAGATGCCAAGGACATTAGGAGAATGTTTTCAGTTGGCCATTAGAGCAGAAGAAAAGGTGAAAAGGAAGCAAGAGAGGTCAAGTAATGGTGGAAGAGGAGGTAGTTCAAACAAAGGTAGAGGTAATAGAGAACAAGGGCAAGGCAGCAATGATAAAACTAGTAATGACAAAGGCAAAGAAGTGTTTTCAGATCAAAGAGGAGGAGGAAGATTTGGTCAAGGTAGAGGCACATTCATAGGCAAGTGTTTCAATTGCAATGAGCCAGGGCATCCCTCTTTCAAGTGTCCTAAATGGGAACAATTAGATAAGGGTAAAGATAGGAGGGAAAATTTGGTACAAGAAGAAGAAGACAAAAAGGAGGAACCAAAAACATTTATGGCGGACCCTGTAACTGATGGTGAGTTCCTTATGGTAAAGCAAGGGGAAAGACTTCATCAAGAGCCAAAGGTAACCATTTTCAAGACAAATTGTCTTAGTCATGGTAAAATATGTAGGTTGCTCATAGATTCAGGATCACATAGCAATTTGGTTTCATCTGATATGGTAGCCAAGTTAGGAATTGAAACATATGATCATCCTACACCCTACAAGGCCACTTGGGTAACTCAATTGCAGCATGTAGAGATTAGTAAGAGGGCTTATGTGGATTTTTCAATTGGTGCATATCAGGACAAGGTGCTTTGTAATGTCATTCTAATGACTTGTGGTGATATCATTTTAGGGAGATCATGGTAGTATACTAGGAAGACAATGCATGATGGATACCATAACACATATTTAGTACACAAGGGAGGTAATAGGTATAAGTTGAGGCATTTTCCTTTGGAGCAGTTAAAAGAAAATTTTGTGATATGTTTTGAGAAACATTTCTAGGTGGATATGCAGGGTAAGACAAGGGAAGATATTGGTTGGGTGACATATAACAAGTTGCAGCAGAGTTATGAGGCATATAGTCCTAAAAATTAGAACATTTGGGACTTGGGAAGTATTAAGGTTGGGGGTATTGAATGCCCTATTGTTGAGGTTAATAGAGGTGGTGCTCCTTTACAAATAAGTCAGTGGAATGAATATAGGAACAAGGTACAAGGACAAACTAAGATCAAACAACAAAGAGGACAAACAAATCACTGTTTTGGTTCTAACATAATGTGTGACATGAGTGCAGGTTGGCAGAAAAGGAAGAAGGTGACTTTGGGAGATTTCATGTTATGTAATCAGAAGGTGTAAACATACAGGAACAAGGAGCAATGTCGTGGCAACCAATTGGATACTTCTTGGGGCAAGAAACTTTTCTTTCTTGGGGAGAATGGTGCAGGGGCACCCAAGCTCCTTAAGGATCACCTGAAGGGTCAGGAGGATGCAGGGGTCTTGAAGACCTATAACACATCTCAGAGCATCAATTATGCCATTTTGGAACCTATAATGGCTTTTGGAATGAGTAAAATAAATGGAGGAATCAAAAGTCCTGAGGGTCCTGATAAGGACCCTAGGACCAAAATGCATTGTAAGTGGACCAATAGTGTCCTAAAAGTCTAGATAGGTGTATAGGGTTTTATTTATGTCAAATAAGGTTGAATTATCAAATGTAATAAGTTTTGGAGGGTTTTAGTTAGTAGAAGTTAATAAAATAGAAGTTGGAAATTCAAAATTTGAAAACCAATGACTAGTTTTAGTTTGGGCGGGTAAGTAGGTTTTAGGAGTTTAGACAATAATAATGTAATAAAATTAATCCTAAATGGTTGGAGAAATTGGGAGATAGGTATACAAAGTTGGAGAAGTCATTTGTATGGAAGAGTTGATGACATTGGAGTTTTTGTATGGACTGCTACAGGAAAAATAATAGAAACTTTAGTTTTCTTGCATTTTTTGGTGTTTTCTTGATGAAATATTGATTTCCATTGAAGATATGTTCCATTGGATGAACTAGGGACTTTATTTTACATGTATTTAAACCTTTGTATGTCCTGATAAACATTAATAACCAGTTTCTTGTATAATATAGCTGACTATCTTAAGAAAGTGCATATTTTCATTGTTTTTTGGGAGTTCCAATGAATGATTGATCCATTTCATGGAAGAATGTTACTGTGACCTATGAAATGGATCATTTCTAACATGTATCATACAAATCTAAAAAGGTAATGTGTAGGAAGGAAGAGTTCTAAGGTGTACACCGAGTTTTGACAAGGCAAAGTGCATGAAAATGGTGCTTAAGGTATAGCAATAGGAGATCTACCTGAATAAGGGGCATGTTTTTGAGTTGAAGTTGTTTAAACATATTGATTTATTTGTGAAAAGTCAAAGAACCGGTTCTAGAAGTGTGTGGAAGGCTAGTTTTCAAGAAGCCCTAGTTTTGGAGGAATTAATTGAGGGTTTTGTGTTTAAGGGTGTTAAGGGTGTCTTTGGAGTCTAAGACCTTGAAAATCCTTAGTTTGGAGATAATTTAACATACTTTTGAAAGTCTCATAGTCAGGGGATAAGATTTGAATAGGGTTGCTTTGAAAAAGAGGGCTAATTAGGCCTTAATTTTGTGGAAATAGTAGGCTTTGGAAGGATTGGTCTAAAAAAAGAGCCATCAGGGTTTGGATATGTTGTGTAGCATCACAAAAAATACTTGAATCAATCATTGGTTTGGGGAGTCCTTTGGGAAAGCTGTGAGAAAAGTCAAAAAAATAGTCGCTGGAGACCTAGTTGGGCTAGTAGCCTAGTCAAGATGGATAAGTGGGTTTATATCTGAGACAAAGGCTTGGGGCTTTGTAACCATTCAAGAAAAAAAAATTTGAGTTCCCTAAGATCATTCCTAGGGTTTGGATCCATAGGGGAAGAATATAATTCAATAGTGAACCTTAAAGCCTTATCTCCAGAAGGGTGCCTAGAAGAAGGTTTGAGAGTATATCATAGTAAACCTTGAAACTTTGTGTTTTTTCCTAAAAGTCCCATACCCTCTGCATCAGAGATGGAAAAAGAAGTGCAATATGATTCCAAAAATTTTGAAAAAAGAAAATTTAGAATCTACAGACAAAATGTGATGAGACTCTAGTTTTCTTGATCTACAAATTCTTCATGGTTTAGCCGCTATAGGTGCCCGAATGTGAAGATTTAGTTTAAAAAAATAATTTCAGTGTTCAATTTGGCCAAAAGTTGTAAACCACTATTGTGGGATCACCCAGCATAGTAACACTTTTTCTAAAATCTAGGCTTATTATGTTTTGGTTTAGGAGCTCTTTCCAGACACCTTGACGCAAAATGACCTATCTTATTGCAAGAAAAACATTTAAGAGGCAATTTTCCTTCATACTTACCTTTTCCTCTTAGTACTCTTTTGACAATAAGTGCTTCTAGTTATTCCATTTCTCTTTCTTCTTCTTTAATCTATTTGATTTCATCCTCATACTTGAATGTCTTTCTAGATGAACTCTCACTCGGATCATATCTCTATCTATCTCTTCCAAAAGTAGTAGCCTTAAATGCAGATTCAACCTTAGGAAGGGCATCACCAAATTTTCTCAACTCAAAAGGAGTTAGCTTACCAACCAACGTATCTCTTGTTATTTTTTTCATAGTCTGGAGCTCTTCAATACCACTAGCTTTGACTTTGTAAGAATCAGGGAAGGATCTAAGCACTTTAGCAAAAATATCAGATTTGTCCATCTTTCCACCAACACATCTAATACCACACACAAGTTCATTCACTCTTTTCATGAAAGTATTAATGCTCTCATCATCACCCATTTTCAACTTTTCATATTTCCCTTTCAAACTCTACAGCTTAGCAATCTTCACATTAGCATCACCTTCATACAAGGTTTCCAAAATTTTCTAGATCTCATGGGAAGTCTTTAGATCCATAACATTTTTCATCTCAGAGTCAGTCAAAGCACTCAACAAAGCTTCCTTAACCTGGATATTATACTCAACATCTCTGATCTTAGCAAAAGTAGTAGGACCATTCAATGGAATAATATACATATTACTTGTAATGCTCTAGTAGGGTTCACCAATGCATCTTAGATGGAACCCCATTTGATTATTCCACAAAGAATAATTTGTTCCATCATATCTTGGACTATCCTTCTTGTAACTTGTCATCTCGGATAACCTTAAGCTATTAAACTTCTTCCAAGGAACTTGCTCTGATACCAATTGTTGGCAACACAAGGGTAGACAACTAAGAGGGGGGGTTGAATCAGTTGTCATAGAAATTCAAAACTTATTAAACTTATTAACCTTATTCACAAATTTGATCAATATCAATGCAAGCATGAATCAACAACACATCAGAAACACTCATAACACCAAGATTTTTTACATGGAAGCCCTGTTAGGGGAAAAACCATAGTGGAGTTCAATCCATAATATTATACCCTGTTAAAAGTATAATGAAAATAAAATATGGGGAATGCACATGCATTCAAGCACACTACCTAGAGCTCACTACTCAAAAAAAAAGGAAGACACGCTGCCTTACAAAGAGATTCAGATTACAACCATCTGGATTTTGAGCTAAGAAAATGGCATCTGCTAATGTCTAATTACAATTCCAGTTAAGCACATAAACAACTCTTCACACTTCTTCACACTCCTTCACACTTTGCTCTTCCTTCTAATGATATTCACACATACACACATAGAAGCACCCTCTTACACAATTCAATTCAAATAAACAATCACTCTTATATATCTACAACAAGATATTTCATCGCTCCAAGTCGGCCACAAAAAATTAATAAAATGAATATAAACTATAGTCCCAAAACATTAAAGATTAACAATGCAAATCAACCAAGATCGGACACAACTTAGTGAGGACCCAAAAAAACATCTCCAACATGAAGATACTTCAATTAATTTCTCCTCGAAGATCCACAACATGCTACAAACACCATGTCGACCAAGAACAAGAAAAACATGAACATGCAAGAGAAAATGGCCAACCACGAGCATAACGATCAATGTAGATGTGCAACAAAGATAGAGCATGATCTATAAACATCCACAAGCATTACAAATTACAAGAGAAGCATCTACAACAACTGAACTAACTGAAATAGCATTATCTTCAATCAGGAACACCGACTGAAGCAACAAAAAAACTATCAAAATGAGAATCTTCATAACTCCATCAAATCTTCATGCGGATCTCTGAAAATCGACGTGGATAAAATAGATACACTCACTAGAAAACCCTTTAGTCCACAACCTCTAATCATCAACATACAGAACATACCGACATATAGAACTCCACTTTACCATTGACAACCTGCAATTCATTCCTTTACAATTTTCTCAATATCCTCGACATATATAGCTTCAAATGAATAATTGCTAATAGTGTTGACATCAATGACAACCACATATCAGCAACACAACCATAACATCCAATAGTTTGATTATTATGTAATAAAATTCTTACTTTTTTACTATGCTAAACCATTTCCTTGTGGGTAGTAATCTATTAATATCTTCAATTAAATTCCATATTTTATAGTAAATTTAAAGACTATAGTTTCAAAAAATTATTTCACATTATTAGATATTATAATCTAGGCACTCTAAATTTACTAACAAAATTTTCCAAGAAATTGAGGATAACTCCTTCAATGACCTCCTTAAATGCATCTTCTTTGCTCCCTCTAAAAAGCTAATATACTGAATTGTAAAAAATTATTGATGACCTAGTATTCAAATTGAGTGACCAATTCAAATGAATTCTAGACCAAGATTATGTGAATGGATATTTTACCAAAACATGCCTCAAAGATATTATATCACTTCTTCTTTGTCTAGTGTATAATTAACCCTATGGACATCTTTTAACACATTTATGGTAATCCATAGATATGGATGGAAATTATTAGCTAGCATGAGATATATTAATAATGGTTGCTAGAGCTAAAAAATGTCCTCTTGGTATCCATTGATAGAATTCATGCAATATATTCTTGGTTTCACTTATTGAGATACTACTTGACAAAAACCCATTAAAAATAATCTGGAAAATAAAATCATTAATTAGGATAAACAAAACCCCTTGCATTCTATAAGACTTTTTCTTGGAATAATACATGTTTCTTATATATTCTCCAGTTTTCATAATTTGAATCCTCTCCTAATATATTTTTCTATTCATTTTGTTCTTCATAAATTATAACTTTCTTGTTTTCTATAACATTTACTTCTTTTAACTTCTTATCTTCAATATTTTTTGACACAATGCTCTTCCTTTTACCAATTTTGAGGGGTTTATGTCAACATCATATTTCATTATCTTTGTTACAACCAATTTTTTCATATTTCTCTTATCTAATTTTCCATGATATATTCCCAAATACTATGATGTACCAGGAATACTATTTGTTGCATATGTTTTCATTGATGTCAAGAAAGTAAAGAAATGGATCAAAGGAGTGATGATGATCAATATCATCCATACATAGTTGTATTGTATCTTCTAAAGTTCATGTGTAATTTCATTATAAGTGTATGTTGTTATTATCCTTGATAAATTGTATTGATAATGAATGTCATGGAAGTTATAAGGTCATATGTCTTGGCACTGGATAAAGAAAGTTGCAAAGAGTTTGAAGAATTTTTTTTAAGTAAAGGTCAAATCAAGAAAGGAATCACATTCTCAAGAGAATGTATCATATTTTACTACATTTAAATTTATGAGCCTATGAATAGAAAAAATATCTTGTAACTAATCTCACGTATGTTTTGTTCAAATTTGAGATCATAAAACTTAATGTAAAGAGCTTTAGAGTTAGTAGAGTAAAGGTAGTAGTGAAATAGGGTAGTTGTAGTCACATAGAGATAGAATAATGCTCCACACTTCTTTGCTATTGAATATATGGTCTTACGGTTTAGAGGATTACTAAACACGAGTAAGTTACATATATGGTTCAAGTTTCAAGTGATAATATGTACCACAATAGTTTCTAGAATCATATATGTGAATACAAGTCTTGTTGTTGGTTAAGGTAAGTAGAGGGAGATAATAGATGCTAGTGTATTTCACCGCATCTTAAATTTAGGCTTTTCTTATTAAAAGAAAAGCTCATATGATCAGTTGATATGCTTAGTTCAAGTTTCAGATGTATTTTTCAATCACAAGTATAATTTTTAATGTTTCACATCAAGATTGTGTAATCAGAGTCTATTAGGAATACCAACATTAATTTTTATGTGTTTGTGCCAACATAAAATTTCTTCAAATAGTAAAAGGAGAGTATAGGAATGTTTGGAAAGCCATATAATGTTCATGCCCTGATTTGCATGATGTTATTTTTGTTTCTCTAATACCACTTTTGATCGAGATCTAATGTATAGAAGGTTAAGCTTTTGTTGGACTGGCTTGGTATGTTGAAATAATTGTGCCAGGTGTTCAAAAGTGTGAGCTAGTATGGAGATGTGTGATAAGGTGAAATATGTCTTGATTAACTCTTGGTTGAACTACATTTTATTTTTACTTATAAAAAATGGCTTAGGAGCTGACAATCATGGTTTTTGCACGTTTCATGTTACATGTTTCATCTTGGATGAAAAAGGAAAAATCTTCTAAAGAATAATAGAGAATATAAATATAATATCAAGATTGCTAAAAGGATGGGATGTGTGATGAGTGTTAGAAAAGATCATTTATTAATAAAATAACTACAAAAGTCATTTTTGTAATGAAATATGGTAAGGATTAGTTAAAACGTGGTATCTCAGTAGTGATGCTATTGCAAAGATAGTGGAGATAGATATGATGACAAAAGATAGGTATTTGAAGCTATTTTGATGTTACGAAGCTTCGTATAGTGATTGTGTATAAGTAGTATTGTAATGCAGAGTTTGGAAAGGTCTGCATAAAGTTGAAGCGATCCATTCTTATGAAAGAAACATATGAACTAGATAAGTATCTTTGTACAGAGGTCGTAGAACCTTTTTTTGTAATTGTTGTAGCACATGAGGGAGTTGTAGCTTCCTTTGGTTTGTAGCCCATAAATTTTAATGTAAGTTATATTTTATTTGTGAGGCTAGATTTGGATAGTCGATACAAGCAACTAGCTCTGTGTGGTTTTTCCCTTATGGGGTTTTTCATGTAAATCTAGTGTTATGGTTGTGTACTTATGTGTTCTTCTGGAATAAATGCTTACATTTGAATAATTGTTATCTGAAGTAAAGAATTTGATTAAGTGTTGATTCACCCTCCTCTCAATACTTCTATGTGTTCAAAAATTGGTATCAGAGCTAAGTTCTTTTATACAATCTAATAAATAAGGTAGATCTTGGGGTGGAACACATGGGAACTAAAGTACTATTTAATGATAAGAATCCTCCAAAAGATGATAAAAATGTGAAACTATTTAATGAAGAAGATTATGAAGTTGATTTTGAAGGAGAACTCATTTCTACAATAGAAGATTTGAATGTAGCAAGGAAAGAAAATGAAGAATATAAGATCAAGCTCATAGAATCAAAAGAACTAATTATCAATTTGAAAGTTCAAGTTGAAGAAGGTAAGAGGGTTGTAGATTCTCTAAATATTAAACTCAATAAAAAATCAGTGTTAAGAAAAGGTGTGGTGTCCACATTCCATAATGTTATAATGTAATATTTATTTATTTATTATGTGGTGCACCTAGGGAATCTAGCGTTGCATGCATCACATGGGTCTAACATTCTTGGGGCCACTTAATGTGTTGTATGTAACATTGGATTAAATATTTAATGTGGGGTTTCAAATGGGAATAATATTTAATATTGGGAAATTATAGTACCAATATTAAATGAGGGGTTAAAGGTTTTCTAAGCTCATGGTATTAGTCATATGGTTTTATGTAAATACCACTTGGTGGTTTTCAATGGCCTTGTTTCTCTAAAAGAAAACACATGGGTAGTTGTCTAAGGTTGGAATTTTTTCTTGGCTATTTGGCTAAGGGGTTGAGATTATATCTTGTTAGTATTTGTGAGGGTTGAAATATGGGATGGGATGTGTGGTTATATGCTTATTCACATGGAGTGCTTATAGCGGGCTTGATGTTCCAAAGTGTTCATGGAGAGCTCTGAAGATGTATTATAATGTTTATTGTTGAATAATACATGAGAGATAGATGTTTTATAGGTTTGGTCTTTTTCCCCCTTGAGGGTTTTCCTAGTGTATATCTTGTGTCATCTTTGATGATATGTTGTCTATTCTTTTGCATATGGATTTTGAATACTTGTTTGCATATATTTCTCTATTTGGGTTATGTGGAAATTATCTTGGGTGGATGCATATTTACTTTCATTTAGTATGAGAGTCATGGTTGTGGTTTGTATAACCCTTGTTGGAGTATATCTAGTGCATAGTTAAATCTAGGGCTTGCATGTAAAGAATGAATACATTGCAAGATATGAGGGTTTTGTGTAGGTGTTTTTTGTAGATTTGGGGCTTTGGGGTTCCAAATTTATGGTTATTTTTGTAGATCTAGGTTTATGAATCTTTGTTGGAAAAATGGACTTTTATGGATGTTCATAATGAGGGTTTTGTAGGGAAAATGTTTTAGATGAGCCCTTGGGACAAAACCAATTTCATCATTGGATCCATGAGGCTTGACAGGTGAAGATTGACATAAAATTTGGCCTATTTTAGCCACTATGAAAAAATGAAAAAAATCCCCTTCCCTACCCCTATTGTATGACCATATGGCCATCTATTTTGTTCTACAAAGAAAAAAACAAGAAAATAATATTAATTCCTACAAGTTAAAAGTTTTAAAACCTTGTTGCTTTTTATTAAAAATCAAAATAAAAATATAATATATATATATAATATTGGGGGGCGGGGTCCACAAACCCCCGCACCTACTATCATAGTCATGGCTAACAAGTGCATGGCTTGTCAGTCCATAGACTAGAAGTCATTTCCTACCAGCGCCAATTGCCAATAGGTTGTTGGCTCTAGTTAGTAGTCCCACTGGGTGGGCCCAACCAACCCCCATGGGGGTAAAAAAAAATATAAATTGTCAAAAATATATAAATTTAAAATGATGCCCAAAAATTAAAGTCCATAGAAAATTTCAAATAAAAATAAATTTAACCAAATTTAAATTTTGGTCGGGTCTGGGTAGCACTACCCAAGTGGGGTTGTCGCCACCAATGGGCCACTAGAGGGCAACCCTAGCACATCTTATTTTCCAAATTATGCAACTTATTTCCAAGGGGCATAACTTTTCTCAGGGTTTCTTTGTTTTTACTTCTTATACTTGTTGGAAAGGTAGTTTCATGCCCTATATTGTGGTATAAGTGGTTTTTCCAAATTTTTCTATTTTATAGTAATTTTCTTATTGGAAGTCAAATGTTCTTTTCATGGTTGGAGAGGCCATAACTTGTGCATATAGAGTTAGATTTTGGACTTCTTATAGTCAACTAAAAGCTTGTTTGGAGTACTACATAGTGAATCAAAATTGGACATGTTTTAGTATGGTTTCTTTGTTGTTATTTCCATCTGAGCTATTTATGGTTTCTTGTTGATTTTGGTAATTTTGTGAGCTTATGGATATTTTGATCTTGGTGATTTGATGTTGAAGTCATTGTATACTCACACATACATCTCTGATTACTCTTATTTGATATGGTTATCAATATATTGTTGGATTTGTAGGATGCATTGTTGCATATACAAGTTGTACAATGTTATAAGAAATCTATACTTACAGGTTGCATATATGACTTGGATATGGGTTGTCAATGACCATAAATTCTTTAGTTTTGTTGCATATTCATTTTTTTGGCTTGGTTTAGTCACTTGTTTTTCTAGTGTGGTTGTCTTGTTGAGGAGGAGAGTTGATATTACTAGGTACAACCATGATGTGATACCTATGTAGTTGACTATGTGATACAGACATGTGTGACACAGTTGGATTTTGTTACTAGTACATTTGGTGGTGATCATGGTGGACCATGGATGTTCCTTGTGCTAGGAATTTGGCATGATATGATCATTTGTGTAGGTGCATTGTTTGTGGTGTTGAATTGGTTCCTATTTGGTTTGTGATAGTGTGTCTTATTGGATTAAGGATCATGATTTTGGTAGTTGCTCACTAAGGAGGTTGTTATCACGATGTCACAAATAGCTTGGTTACATGATTTAGTGGGAGCTTGTAATAGCAATGGCTTGGAGGTGTGTCTTCTTGACTTGAGGATCATGACTTTGGCTGATCTTCATTGAGGAGGTTTTTATCACAATTTCATGGATAGCTTGGTTACATGATTTAGTTGGAGCTTGTGATAGTGATGGTTTGGTGGTGTTGTATCTTCTTGCTTTGGAGATTGTGGTTTGTACTCTTCCCTTGGGATCTCAATGTTGAGTTCTTTGATTGCATTGGGGCCATGCAAGATCTTCATTTAGAGGATGGTTATCATGTTTTCATGGAGATCTTGGTATCACAATTCAATGGGAGCTTGTGGAAATAATGTGGATTCATGATTTTCTAGTGAATGATCTTATGTAGTTTTGGTGTCATGGATGGACTCTTGGATCATGTTTTTATGCAACAAGGGTTTTTTGACATCTTGGGTTTCGTTGACAAGAGATGGTTATCTTCATGTGATTTGGAGATGTTGACATCTTGGTTTTCCATAGAGGACTTCTTTAGTCTTTTGTTGATGTTTCATGAGTTTTCTTTTGACATGTGATCCTTGTTTTGATAGGATTGTTATGTTATTATATGTCATGATTTACTCTTGATTTTTCATTAGATTATTGGCATGATATAGGTGCTTTATATGTTCATTGTAGCATATGATCTTCTTTTAAGGATATGCGAGATCATGATGTCATGGTTTAGTTCTTGATTCAACTGCTGGGACTTTGAATTTGATCTTGGTTGGTTCTCTTTGTTGTAAGATGGTGTGTCCCTTGGTCTTCCTTGTCCATCACAATGCTTGGGTTTGTGAAATGGTCTAACTACCTCCTGTGGATCTTAACTGACACTTGTATCGGGCATTGACAAGTAAACCTTTTGGTGCAATGACAAGACCAACAATTGGTATCAGAGCTGGTCATAGGTTCAAACCCCTCGCCTGTGATGGGGGGGATTGTTGCAAGATGGTGTGTCTCTTGGTATTCCTTGTCCAACACAATGCTTGGGTGTGTGACATGGTCTAACCACCTCCTATGGATCTTAACTGACACTTGTATCAGGCATTGATAGGTCAACCTTTTGGTGCAATGACAAGACCAACACTCAGGTGGTATTGGGTACATTGATCATTTTCTTGAGAGCTTCATGAGGATGCTTTATTGAGTTTTCCATGGATTGATTGGTTATAGGTACTCATGGATAATTTGAGGCATAGGTGAGGCTAGGAGACTTATTGTGATTAGAGACATGTGTTGAGATAGTTGCTCATTGATAAGGTTTTAGTTGGATTTCTGAGGAGCCTACACCTTGGTTGGGCATGAATTCAACATGAACCTATGAGTATATTGCTCTTAGATGATTTTGATGAATTGGATATCTTGGATGAGTATTCTCATTCCCCACTCTTGGTCTACTCAATAGATTATCACTTGAGAGGTATTACTAATTATTCCTTTTAGGCGCATTATGTTTATGCTTTGTCTTCTCATGCATATGGACCTTGAACTATGGATATTTAGTTTTGGAGGATTCATTTGAGGAATTTAGGCATGCTTATCTCCTCATGAATTGTGAGTACATTGATTTTGAGTTTAGGAGATGTTATTGGGATTATTTCCTTTGGTTTGAGATGCATGCATCTTGGTTATGGATATATTTGGATAGTAATATTTTCTTTGGGATTTTATGGAGGAGATTATACTTATCATGTCAGCTTAGTATTTAGAGGTGTGTGTAGAAGGACATGCTACAGGTTTTAATTTGCATGTTCTCTCTTTAGTCTTGTTCTACTTCTTGGATGTTTGTATTTACATGACATTGATTTCAAGATCTTTGTGTGGAGATATGATGATCACTAGGATTGTGTTCATGTGTTGTCACTTGGTTTTTGGGTGATGACATGGAGATTCCTTTATCTCTTTCCTTTTTTGGGTGTGAAGAACATGGGTGAGCTATGGAGACTTGTGGTGAGAAATGTATTGCAATATATTAGTAGGATTTGTATCCTTGTGGATGTTCCTTTGTACTACATGATGTTGGTTACACTTCTATGTGTTTCTATAAGTGAATTTTGGATGCCTTAATCATTTTCAGATTTTACATTACCTATTTAGTGGAAGTTCCTAGATGTGTATGTTTATTATTGACAAGTTTGGCACTTGGAGAGCTTGTGTTTTCATGTTAATGGTTGTATATGTTGATGGCATGAGGTTCACTTTTTATTATTTGTATACCTTTGAGGTATGGATAGCTAGATGTGTTAGCATTTTTTGGGTGCTACTTTTAGCTATGGTGATTATGCCTTGACAACTATTGATACATACTTGTTACCTTTGGATTGAGTGTTTGTGTATTGGGATATTGGTTGGAGGCAAGCCATGTGCTTCTTTGTGATAGATAGTGTGACATCTCTCTGGATGGTTTCTTATCTTTGTGCGTAGGCATGATGGACAATGAGAGCATTCATCCTTGAGGTGGCAGTCGCCTTGATTCTTGTTGCAAGTGTATCTTGATGGAGCACATGGAACCGTTTGATTCCTTGATGGTATATGTAGCTATAGGGATTGGTCCCTTGTTTATGTGTGAGTTTACTTGCTTATCCCTTATGCTTTTTATACAACAAGTGGGAGAAGGTTATGAAAATGTGTGTTTTCCAACTTGCATAATATTATAATATAATATCTATTTATTTATTATGTGGTGAACCTAGGGAATCTAGGGATGTATGCACCAGATGATTTTAGCATTCTTAGGTCCACTTTATGTGTTGTATGTAACATTGAATTATATATTTAATGTGGGGTTTCACATGGGAATAATATTTAATATTGAGAAAACTTAGTACCAATATTAAATGAGGGGTTACTAGTTTTGTAAGCTCATGGTATTAGTCACATGGTTTTATGTAAATACCACTTGGTGTATTTGTGTGAACTTGTTTCTATAAAAAAAACACATGGGCAGATGTCTAAGGTTGGCAAGTTGTCTTGGCTATTTTGATAAGGGGTTAAGAGTATCTCTTGTTATCATTTGTGAGGGTTGAAGCATGAAATGGGATGTGTGGTTACATGCTTGTTCACATGGAGTGCTTGTAGAGGGATTGATATTTCAAAGGTATTTAGGGAGAGCTTTGAAAATGTATTGTAATGTTTATTTCTGAATAATACATGAGTGATGGATTCCTTTGGAGTTTGGGTTTTTCCCGCTTGAGGGTTTTCCCAAGGTATATCTTGTGTCATCTTTGATAGTATGTTTTCTATTATTTTGTGTATGGGTTATGAATAATTGTTTGCTTAGATTTTTCTATTCGAGTTATGTGGAAATTATCTTGGGTGGATGCATATTTCCTTTGAATCTATTGAATGCTACAAACTTGAAGAAGAAATTGTCTCTCTTAGGAAATAATTGGAGAAATTAAAGGATAAAATAGAAAAAGGTCTAAAACTCAAGAAAAGAACCAACATCCTTGATGAGATAACCAGTAGTGAAAGACCTCTAAAGAATAAGGGTGGCACTAGATTTGAAAAAGGTTAGAACTCAAAAATAGATATTACCTAAAGGAATGTTTGAAATGAGAAAGAAAGATTCCTATATTGAAGACTCTAAGAAGGTTGGAGATGATGATCAAGATTTGAATGATGAATTCATAAAATTCAATGATCTAAAGAAGATATTCAAGGGATATCCTCCTAGATAGGTTGCTACTCCCAAGTTCTCTCAATCTTTCATGGTTACTGTTACTCTTGCAATAAGTTTGGACATAAGGCTATCGATTATAGAACTAAGGCAAGAAGAAATGATTACATGATCAAGAACTCATTTTCATCTCCAAGACATGATGATATGTTCTCTCATTCCTTTTATGGTTACTATTATGCATGCAATAAGTTCAGTCATAGGGTTGTTGATTGTAGAACTAAAGTAAGGAGAAATGGTATGGCTCTAGAATATAATGTTGTCAGCTACAAGTGTAATAAATTTGGGGATAAAGTAAGATTCTACAAGAGTGATTCTATTAAACCACTTGTTCAACATAGGAAGATAGAGGAAAATCTAACTCAATAAAAGAAGGAAGTGGAAATATATGGAGAAAAAAATTAGAGAAAAATAATGAGAAGGAAGAATTTTTGCTTCTATCTAGTGCAAAAGACTTCATATGTAGTTTATTAAGAGAAGGACTAATGCTAGGGGGAGTTGACCATTGCATATCTATTTCCCCTTGAATAATTTTATAAATTCTACAAATGGAATCCAAACACAAAGATGTTTTGGCATACAATTGGAGAGGATAATAATCTGGTAAGAATTTTCAATCCACTAAATTTTTGGAGTAAAACCATGACATGTGGAGGATTATGTAATGAATTTGGGTCTTTTTGGAGCTATAGAGAACTCTGAAAATAGTTTAATTAATAGGGAAAGGTGCATTAATTGTTAAAATTTAGAGAAAGTGTAAGTTATTTATGCTTCATTTTCATGATTTAATCTCATTCAAAATCAAAGCATTTACATCTAGAATTGAGAAGAGAAGAAGGCATTCAAAATACCTAGCGAGTTTGACAGGAATTGAGATGAAGGTGAAACCTTAATGATTGAAAATAAATGTATTTTTCAAAATTGTACTATTTTTTAAAACCCTAGTTTTTGAGTTTAAAGAAGATTGAGATGGTGACTCCTTAGTGAATATTATTGAGAAACTAAGGCTAGAATAAAATAAATATCCTTTTAAGGTCATGAAGATTGACAAGGAGGAGCATTCTCATTAATTTTTATAGATGTTGTATACAAAAAAGATGTCAGGATATATATCCATGTCACACTAAATGAGATCAATCATGTGAATTTTGAGGAGATTAGAGATAAACTCTTGGATGATGATGACAACTACAAACTAGAATATGAAAAATGTGGGAGCTAAACGACTAGATACATGGAACCTGATTACCTTGAGTTTTGCAATGAACATGAATGGGTGAGGTATATTTTGAGTAGAATTCATAACAAGTTTATGTATCTTGATAATCCCAATAGGATCACTAAGGAAGAAATTAGGGTTGTTACTAGTTTGAGTTCAACTAGACTGGTTTCAACAATTAAGGCTATAAAAAATGATAGGTTACATAACTGAGTGGGGAAAATTTTGACAAAAGGACCATGCATGAATGAAACAACCAATCAAGGGGTCCAATATGCAACAATGGGTATTGTTTATAAGTTTTATTTCATAAATAGAGAGGGATCCTCCATTGCTACTTCAATTCACACTACTTACCAAATGGTAAAGGAAGGAAAACACTTTGACCTCTGTGAGGTCATGAGAGAGTAGCCGATGGAAAATATGAAGAGAACAAAGGAAACATGCTACAACTTCAGATATGGTACCCTTATCATTTTCCTTACATTTTAATTTGTGAATAAATTTCTTGGTTTTAAGGGTAAGGTCTAGCAACAACCAATTTTTTTTCCTACACAAATTAAAAAATCATATGAGATGTTTTGATGATAATTATATCTGTAGCACAATGTACTTGGGTTTTTTCAAAACCAAACAAACTAGCATGCAAGCTAGAGAAAGAGTCACCTTCAACATTGTACTGAAATACAAAGAAAAAATCACTTTTTTGGTAGATAAATATTATGCTTACATGGAAGCTATAGAGCCAAGGATAGCTTGGATTCCAAGATTTCCTTATGAGGTCTCCACATAGGAGATACAAAATTATGTTGATATTCTTCTTAGCAAATCCAAGGACACAACATGAGAAATATTTGGAACTAATGATGAAATAATTGCATAAACGAAGTATAGAGGTTCATCTTAACAAACATAGAGATGAATTGCATAATAAATAGGGTATTCCACCAAAATCTACATCAAAAACCCTTGCGAAGGCTCCCCAACCTGATCCTATTCATTCACTAGTTTCCTAAGGACCTAGAAGGACTAGTAGGTCCACATATGTAGTTACGCATGCCATGTAGGCCTCTAGATCTACACAATTTACTTCTACTAGAAGAAGAGTTGCATCTCAAACCTTGGCACAAATGAAACTATAGAGAAGAAGCATTCAAGGCCTAAACGTCTTGTTGAAAGGAATAAGGTTCAGATAGTGTAGATTGAAGAGTAAGGAGAAGGAGAGGAAGGCACCTTTAAACTAAAGAAAAAAGAAAATAAAACAAAGAAAACGTATCTCATGGCAACTCCACATGAGCCTCTCCAATTGGAGGCAATCTTCAATAGGATTGTGCATCATGGTATGCTAAAGGAAACAACAAAACTTCATCCATATATGCCTCCTACTGATGAGAAGAAAATTGAGAATGAAATTATGATGTCCATGGTCAAATATAATGTGTCTCTAAGCATTAATATTATTGAAAATGTTCTAGAGAGTCTTTCTTAGGATTTGAGGCAGAAGAGAGAAAAATACATATAAATGGATGAATAGCCGAGACAAAAAGATCTTAAAAGAGATAGATCTTCTATTTCTCAAGAGGAGAAAGATAAAATATCTCAAATACAAGCTTAGGAGCAAAGGAAAAGGCATAGGGTAGATTTCCTTATGAGCATGGAGAGGGAGGATAGAGATATGGCATAGAAGGAGATTGAATAAGTAACAAATAAAATTCTTGAAGAAGTGAAAGAAGCTGAAAATGTGGAGAAACCACGTCTCCACCCCACATTATAGTATCTCCTCTATGTAACATTGATCAATAGAATTATATTTCTCAAGAGGAGAAAGATAAAATATCTCAAATACAAGCTTAGGAGCAAAGGAAAAGGCATAAGGTAGATTTCCTTATGAGCATGGAGAGGGAGGATAGAGATATGGCATAGAAGGAGATTGAATAAGTAACAAATAAAATTCTTGAAGAAGTGAAAGAAGCTGAAAATGTGGAGAAACCACGTCTCCACCCCACATTATAGTATCTCCTCTATGTAACATTGATCAATAGAATCTACAAGAGGAGCAAGAATAAAAAGTTTCACAAGATGAAGGAAATGCATCTCCTCATTATAATGTTTTGCATTGTAGTCCTCTAAAAAATGTAAAGCAATAGGGTAACCTTGATCTACAAGAGGAACAAATAAATAGTGGTATAGGGGAGAATTTTGAGAAAGGACAGGAACCATCTTCCTCATCCTCTCCTATAGATTTAATCAATGAGTTTTGGAAAACAATACAAATTCAACTAGTGACCTTACTCCACAATTGTTTCAACTTCCAGTTCTTGATGGACAAGTTAACTTGTCCAAAATATCTCCTCTTCACAAGTTACAACTATGAGATATACTTCAATCCACCGCAAGTCAAGAGATTCTTCAACAACAAGTTGACAGTGCTGAGTTGTTGGAAGAAGCAATAAAGACAATTCAGGATGAATTACCTAGGGAAAAATGAGATCTATCTCTACCTCCCACACAAAAGATTAATCTTATATTGGAGTCTTTCAAAACTCACTCATCTTATCTAGAGAAGTAGGTAGAGAAAAAAGTGATTGAACAAGTGAATAACAAACAAATTCCTAATGCCTTTTAGAAATGTTCCAAGGCACATAATAAATTACAAGAGAACATGAAAAACATTAAAAATGCTTAGATGATGGTAAAGTGATATAAATTTTGTTTGAAATGGCTAGCAACTACAAAGAACATAAAGGATCAAATAGACTTTATTGAGCCACAAATAACTCATGTGGTGAATGTGTATGATCTAGTGAAGGACAAAGATGGTGCTACAAGGGTACAAATAGAAAGTTTACACTCCTGGCTAAAGCAGGTCCTAGACCAAAGAGAGAAAATCAAAGGAGAAATTGGTCATTAGCCAAGGGGAATTTTTATCATGCAATAAACAATCCATATGAAAGATTTAATATTATCAAACTCAAAAGTTTATTTATTAGTAGCAATTAAGTATTCAAATGTTTTGTTATAGCAATCAAACACTCGGTACTCTTCTTCACATTGACCTATTGTCCCTTGTTCTCAATCTCCTTGTATTTTCCTTTGGTTGTAGACATTCATTCTTCTATTTAGTTCCCCTATTTACTGGTCGAACCCCCTTTCTATATTTATTATCGTTTCTATAGGGTTCAAAATACTTGCAAACATTGAATGGTCACCTCCAAAATGAATTGACACCCCTTGCAATAGTCTCATGCAATAAAAATGTAATTAATCCTTGATTCTTCAAAATGTAACGGTAACAAGATTTAAATCCCACACAATTTTTTAGAGGATACTTGACCTTTGAAACATCAAATAAGGTCAAGCACATTGTGAGCTGCTAGTCATGGTATTTTATTTCAGTCAAATTTTACAATTATGTAATTAATTGATAAACTCCTCTTGTTTCCCCACTCCATCATCGACCCTTGTAATGTTGTGTCTCTTCATTTCTCAAATGCAAACACCAAATGAGGCATAGCCTTTTTACAAAGGGAGATTAAAATGAGTTTTTAAAATAAATTCAAATATGAGTGAACTTGTATGGTTTCAACGTGTCGGTCCATCTTCAATTAAAATCTAAAGGATTCATATAGGAATATAAATTTATTCCAATATCACTAGATAACCAAATGAAAATAATAACAAATCCATCAAATTATTTGCTAGCAATCTTATAATGTTTTTGAAACACTTGAAGAAACATGTTACACCTTGTCTCTATGTTTTTGAGTAAAAATGATGATAAATGTAAATCATGACTTTAATATGTTTAATAGGTGAATGGAATACGAAAATATGTATTAAGATGTTATTGCTTTTGAGGGTATGATTATGTTTTTATACTGAATGAATATGTATCAATCAATGAGAATACTTTAATGCTTTGATGATGAAAATGATTTATGATGCAATTAAATTTCATGTGAACGACTAACTACCTTTGTGATGCACTAAGTTGGATGCAGGAAGGAATCAATCCCTCAGGTAAGAGAGGAGGAGTATCACTCAGGAGAATAACTTGGTTTGGTAACCCTAAATATGCCTATTTGAGCTATCACACACTCACACCCTAGTTGGTCAAGTAGAGTTGAGTTAGTTCATGAAATCGGATAAGTAATATTTGGTCATAGTTTGGGGATGATTTGAATGACTTTGGTTTTGGTCTTTGGTTTCTTGCTTGTTCTTGGTGACTGAGTCTCTATATTGGGTATATACATGTTTTTATATAAAAGTGATTCTAGTATCTTGAATTGATTAAGACTTGCATGAATATGTCGTATTGCTATATATATATGTATATGGACCAAAGAAGTTGATAATAAGGTAAGGAATATATATGTGTGTGTGTGTGTGTGTCTTTAAATATAGATATTGAAATAATGTTATATATGCAATATATATATTAATTATATATTATTTAATGATTATAATAAATATTAATGATATATATATTATGTTATGATAAGCATTCAAAAATGTTTTAAATAAAGTTAAGCACATACATTAAAGAATTTCCATATGAATAAAACAACTAAATAGAGGACAGACACATGAAGCGCTTATGGGAGACTATCTCTAAGCTTTTAATCAGTGCATAAAGCATTTTGTATCAAACCATTTTCAAAGAGAATGTACTAATCACCTTGTTGACTTTGTCAACTATACCCAACCAATAAAGTGCATGAGTAAAGGTAAATATTGTTTAAACATTACAAAGGGAAAATGAGTACAGATTCAATATTGTTGACTTAGTTTTAACTGCACATAAATAAAGGGCTCTAAAAGTATGAAGGTGGCACAAAATTTTGTAGAAAGTGGAAACCATTAGAAGTATTAAACCTATTCCATGTCTAAGTAAAGCCATATGATAAGCATGAAACTCAGTCAAAGAAAATTTTATATGGAAGAAATTTGTGGTGGTAGTCAACTTGCAAATGAAATTTAGGAAACATGTAGTAATGTGTTGTTCTACCTTGACTCAGTAAGAGTCGTGTTGTCACAAGAATGAAGTTGACTCATCCATTCTATGAATTTGGAAATAAGAGAACTATTATTGTTGCAATATGAGAGTTTAAATCGACTAATTTGATGCATGTGAATAGGAAGGTGATAGATTTGTTAGCTTGTTTGTAGCATTATAATGCTAAAATTTAAGTATACATAGAGGTTCTCTCTCTACCATTTGTTATACTTTTTCCATTCGAAATTCTTCATTGCTATTCTATTGTATTTTTGTGCAAGCATAATTTGAGAGTTTTTGGTGAGAAATAGCTCATTTTCTTTGTTATTTTGTAAGGAGTAGCTATCATGATTGTGAAGGCTATATTTTTGAAGCAACATTATCAGTTAGAGCTATAAATCTAAGCATTCTTATTTCTATTCCTCTATTACTTCATTATTAAAAGGTTATTTGTTTATAAATTCTTTTGCTTGGAAAAGATTGGTTTTGAAAGTGTGATAAGCTTGCCTTGTTTTTATGAACTTGGTTTATTTCCTAGTTTGGGATAATGTTGTGTCATTCTTGGTTGAGTCTTGAATTGGTGAAACCCTTTAATTTGGGAATACATATATATATATACTATATTGTCATTGCAAGTTTATAATGTTGTTAGAACTATATAACTTAGTTTGTTAAGACTATATGGATGTTGAATGAAAAGTGAAATATGGAATATGTGATATCTTGGAATTGTTAGCCTATGATACTAGGTAAACATTTTTGGTTAATGATCATAGTAATACAATAGGAATGATGGAATGATATAAATGTCATCATTGATAAGTTGTGGTTTTATCCAAATTGTGTTGATAATCTATAATTGATTGATTACTCATATCTCCTTGAAAGCAGGAAGATATTCCTTCCCTAGGGTTGGGGTGTGTACTTTATTGTTAAATCAATATTCAATGTTAGGAACCTTGAAAAATGTATTTTTTATTATGTTATTTTTTGACTAAGAGTCTATTCCTATTCACAAAATTCTAAAAGAGGACTCACGTTTCGGCAGCCCAAAGCTATAGTGTGAAGAAAACTATGGGTGTCGAAGCACAAAATTCTCTCACGCTAATATCCTCTAGATTTTATATACAAATGTAATGAACATTGTAAACCATGTGAATATTTTATGCATATTAAAATAGAGATTTCATAATTTTTTTATGATCACCCAATTATTGGAAGCCATGGGTTGGAATTAACCTTTATTCATTTGATGGTTGCAATATGTTCTGATTGAAACCCAAGCTTGGGATTAAACTATCTGTATGGATTGATTACTTGATTATTGCATTATTTTGATTGAAGCAAATAGGTTGGGATTAACCTATATGATTTGATTGATCATTTAATTGATGATTATAATTTTGAATGGAATCATTTATTGATGAGATTATACTTTTGATTGAGGTCACTTATTAATGATATCATACTTCTGAAATGAAGACACTTAATGTTTTGATCATACTTCTTGAAATGGGTTCATTTAATGTTATGATGTTATGATTACCCGGGTGGTTAATTAGGTTATTCCTAGCGTTAGATAATCCATGAGAAAGTGAGTAACCTAGTTGGTCATTATTATGTGTGCATGTATGGTTAGCATGGTTATACCTGGGGTTAGAGTAATACATGGAAAAGGGTTTATTCTAGTTAATCGGTTTATTATATAACATGGTTATACATGGGGTTAGAGAAATCCATGGGAAAGAGTGTAACCTAGTTATTTAGTTGTCAATTCTTGGTTATTCTTGGGATCAGGGTAGTCCATGGGAAAGGGAACAACCTTTTTGGATAGTTTATTGTGTCATCATCTTAAAGTGAATGCATGTTATGTTTATGGTCAAAACCAAATTGAGCTAAAGAGTAGGTGGAAGAATAACTTGCACTCAAAGTACTGGGTGTTTAATTCTTTGGCCAAAGTAGTGTAAGTACCGAATGTTTACACTATCAGTTCATTATGATCTATGATTACATTCTAGGAAAGGAATTCATACATGTAGATTGTAGCCAATGTATGGTAGCTTTAGATATGTAGGAAACAACACTATGCTCAAGAAGGCCAGGATTATGAGGTTACCAAAACAATCTCTTCATTGAAGGGTAGGGCCATCTTACCAGTTAGGTAGATATATGGGGGATTGCAGTAAGTCTGGTTGGTAGAAAAGTGCTTGAGTGATGCTCTCCCTCATATAGTTGGCGACTGTGATTTGAGGATTTATGCGCTAGTATTGGGGACAACTAGAATGTATGCACCATTAATGGGGACATATAAAATGTATGCACCAATGTTAGGGAAATATATGATGTATGCCAAGGTAGGGACATCTGGACCATTTGTATCTTTATTTCATTAAGCTTATGGAATCTATGTATGTAAACATGTATCTATATTCTTATTGAGAAGTTGTAAACTGGTAAAATGTTATCATTAAATATGGGATTATGTAATAGATAATCATTACTTGGAAATTATGTAATGCACTTTATGAAAATGCAATAGAAATTTTAAATGGGATTAATTTTGAATATGCATATTTATTATTGAATGAAGTGGAAGTGTGGAATAGGTTTATTCCAAATGTTCATCTTATTATTGAATTATAAAAGAAAATTTGTATTGCTATATTTGTTCACATGTGGGTTAAAACATGGTAAAATTCAATGGGTAGAACAATGGGGTATGTTACAAAACATATGTGAAAATATTAATGGTCACTGACATTTGCCATGGCACATCGACAAAGACACAACCAAAACAACACAAATGAAGAGAAAAACAAAAATAATTTAATCATTTTTTTAGCAATGCAATATTGCATATGCGCTTGGGTGCTCCTACATCACACCTCCAAGTTTATAAGAAATAATTTATCACTCATTTTTTAAGACATATCTTATTGACAAGCTCATATGAAGTACCCAGCATTGCACTTTAGGTTGGAATTTTTGGGCTATTGTGGCAATCTAACTGGTATAGTGGCATTAGAAGGATTAACTTACATTGAGTTCCTTATCTTTTTTGAAACGCATCAACCCATTTCTAGATGTTATTCTAAAAATAGATTATTTTGTATGTTACTCTTCTTGTATTGATTCTCTACTTTCCCCTCCTTGATTTTTATAATGAAGTATATTTTTTTGTGAACTAAAATTAGGTATCCAAGTAAAGTGGTTATAATATAATATTGATTTTTCAAAATTGTTGCAATTCTATTTAAAGATAAATAATACTATGTTTTATTGTACTTTGTTCAACAGTACATAACACTATTTTATAGGACATGTACATCTATATTATAGAAGAGTTCCTATAACCACTCTATTACATAGAAAAGTCTTTATAACAAATCATAATGTGAACAAATTATATTCTAGTTTTCCTAATCCGAAAAAATAATATTCTACTCTTTATAACACATGATATTCTAGTTTTCCTAGTAAAAAACCATAAAAGCACACTACTAACAAACCTAATAATGTAATATTTTGAATAGAAAACGAATATGATGAGAAGATTGCCACCAATTGAAGGTCCAATTAATTCATGAAATGTTTGTATTTTAATAAAATTACATAGGATTTTTTTTTCAAACATGAATCTTTTATAGGCAATGGGCATAGTTAAAGCTTGTCCAATCGATTTATGTGGACCTATTCAAAAATCCATCATTAGGGTGAAGTATTTATTTTATAAATTTCATTGATGATTTTTCAATAGGAAATCATGAATTTATTTTCTCAAACAAAAGTATGAAGTGGGTATGTGTAAGATCATCATGGAAAAAATAGACCCTTAAGTGGCAAAAAATTCAAAAAAATCAGAGTTAGGCAACTTGATGTAAAAATTTGAATAAGTTATCTGTATTATTTCAAAAATATGTAAGAATAGAATATTTAGCAAATTGAATGTAGTTTCTAAACTACTCATTTTTTTTCTTTTTTTAACTATTTGGTGAAAATTTGAAATTTAATGTGCAAGAGTACCTCTAAATTTCGTGGGGAAAATAAGAAGTAGGTGTTTGTCCTAATCACCCTAACCACAATAAATACAATATTTTATAATATTTTAGATATATCGTGAGAACTCATGTCCCATGTGATGGCTATTTTTGTAATTTTTTTCCAAGTAAATTTAATTAATTATGAATTTTTTATTACAACTTTTTTAATTAAATATTAAAACTCATATGCCCTCGGACTCACCTTAACTTGGTAAAACTCTTGCTGAAATTCAATTTTCTTTTTTAATCCTATAGTATGTGAAGTATAGAATGTGACGCATGTTTTGATTCAAAAATGTGGATATCATTTGAAAGCTATAGATGTTTTTCAATCAGCCTATCAATTAGGACATTACTATCATAATTCAAATAGAAAAAAATGAATAATAATTATTTACAACTAAAGTAAAGTATAATTTATTTTGGTAGAAAGTTGAGAATCTCCTTTAAAACCATTTTTGTTTCATCAATTTTGGGTTAAAAAGTCATCAGCCACACTTCTACACATACCCATCATATCACCCACTTTTTGGCCTATCATGATCCTACACATACCCAAGCCTTCAAAAAAATGGTTAAGAAATAAAATGGCTAATACATCAAGGTACTTGGGTCAAACAAAGTTGGTGAAAACAAATAAAATAAGTTATTTATTTTTTAGATATCATGGAATTCATAGAGAGACACAATTTGGCCACACTACAAAAAAAAATAGCATCACAAAAGAGGAAGAATAGAATAACTATAGATATGACTAGACTCATGTTAAAGACCGCATACCTTGCCTTAATGAATATTGACATTGTATGTAGAAGTAGTAGCATGTGTCATGTACAATCTTAACAAATATCCTACAATGAGTATCAAAAATTGGATTCAACAAAAAATATTAGAATAGTAAGAATCATAGTGTATCTCATTTATAAAAAATTTAGATGTGTTGTATATTCTTATGTTCCTAAAGAAAAAGAAAAATAAATTTGATGGTAGAGATTAGAATATACATATTTCTATTGGCTAAAGTGAGAGCAGTTCAAAAGCTTGCAAGTTGTGGCTAATCCTACTACCAAGAAGGTTAGTAATCATGATCTAGATGCTTGAATCTAAATGAATAATGAGGTGAGTTGAAAGCATTGATAGATAAATTATAAATTATATCAACACCTAAAATGAAGAAGAATTAAAAGAAAAAAGTGTGCACCCAAGTTCACAAGTAGCTAATAGGTACTCCAAATTAAAAAAAAACTCTCAAAGGAACAATTCAAGAGAGTCGACAACCCAAAAAAAAATTATACAAGGAGAACCATCATGCTATATAAGCAATTCTACTCCCAAATTAGAATTAAATGATGAATAAAATCCTACACTAACCTCACTAGGAGGATGGTATGGAGGTAATAAAATAATAATTTTGAAAAGATTTATGATCAATGAAAGAAAAAACTACAACTTGCATTCAATTTTTTCTTTATTCTCTCACAATTATATGCATTTTGAGGAAACATTCAGGGAAGAACATTGGTTCAAGGCTATAGATGAGAGATGGATTCCATTGAAATTAGAAAAATATTGGAACTAGTAGAACTATTGTAGGTAGATATTGTAAGGGAGTAAAATGTGTCTGCATAGACTAAGTATTAACATAAAAGGTGAATTTGAAAGGTATGAAGAAAGGCTGGTAGAAAATGGTTTTTTACAACATGTAGTTGACTACAATGATACATTTGCACTAGTTGTAGGGCTTGATACAATCAAGATAGTTTTATCCATAGCAACACAAAACAATTAGAAAATTTACCAAACGGACGACAAATCAATATTTCTAAATGTTTTCTAGAGGAATAAATGTCCATGAAACAACCACTAGGTTATGGAGTGCAAAGGCATAAAGGCAAGTTATGTAAATTGAAGAAAGATCTTTATTGTCTCAAACAAGCACCAAGAGTGCGGTCTAGTTAAAAATTGAGTCGTACACGATCAACAATGGATTCAACAAAAGGAAAAATGAGACTACATTGTGTACAATGATCATAATCAAGGTCATCATTTGATTGCATATTTATAAGTAGGTGATTTAATCTTTACTTGAAATTTTCTTGTAGACAAGTTTACATTATCTATGAAAAAAGAGTTTGAAATGATAGATTTATGATTGATGAGATATTTTCTAGGCATTGAAGAATTTCAATCAAATAGTGATATTTTCATTTATAAATCTAAGTATGCCAAGGATGTGTGAATGATATTTAGGATGTTGAATTGTAATCTAGCACTATCTTTAATTACAAGGCAAAATTAATTGAGCTTAGTGAAAGAAGATGTTGGTGTGAGCCCAATATCACCAACTACAACGAAAACCTTCATAGAAAGTGAGAGAGACACGAGGCCATTTCACCAAATAAGGAGTGAAAAATATCGAGATGAATAATTTACATAATGTACAAGCTTTTAAAGCCATGAGAAAAGGTGTTGTGTGGGAAAACTACCCACACGGGAAAAACCACCCGGGAGAAACTAAATGCAAAACTAATAAATTAATCTTCCTAAGTAAACTTAATCAAGTAAATAGTAAAAGCCATTTACCCTAACACCCCCCTTAAGTGCAATTTAGGGAAAATTATTATGCAAAAATCAAGATGCAGTATGGGTCTTGACTACACAACCATGTTAGGTACCCATTTACAATGTAAAAAGAAATCTCTCACAACTCGAGAAAAGGGGAATAACCATGTGGGAAAAACCCCTCTCCAAAAGAGAGAAAAGAAAACAAAAATAATGCATGGATGGAGGACTCAATAACACCCCCCAAGGACTACATACATCATCTTTATTCAATCAATGACCCCCCATAAGAGGGAAAGAGAGAGACTATATAGCCCCCCACAATGTGTAATCACACGCAAAAATGGTAAGTTCCTGAAGACAAAACATGATCCAATATTGACAAACAACTTGTCTCCCTTTTGGAAGAAACAAAATCAAGTATAAATGAAGGTATGCTTCCCATTCTAGATATATAGGAATGAAAGAAAGAAGCATGAAAATGGGCTGATGGTGTCTTTGAAATCTACTCATGTGTTGCCAAGACCTTGAGAAATGATGCCACAAACCAATCAGGAACATGCCCAATCACAAATAAAGGTGACAAACAAGGTACCACTGGAAATTGATCCTGAACAATATCCAAAGACAAAAATGGGGTGACAGTAGTTGTACCAAAACTATCATCAAATAGGAGGGATATACCCTCAAATGTGTCCTCCAAACTTGAAATATGAGATTCTACGAACAATGAACCAATGTATGACAAATAAGAATCCCAATCAGGAAGACAATGAGATACATGTTGTGATGAATCACTTGACGTGCTCAATGAATCATCAATGCAAAATGAATGGTCCTACATAATAGGAATGATAGGAGTCTCAATCAATGACTCTGCACAATGAATAACTGAAGGTGAAGGTACATCAATTGTTTCTAATGGATAAGAAGGAGCATCTAAAGAACCCTCGTCATCCTCATCTAAAGATTCAAAGTATTCCAACACTTCAAACTCCTACATAGTAGCATGATCATAGGGTATCCTGTCTAAAACATGAAGAGGCACAAGACAATCTAAAACAAGATCATCTGGGAATGGTTGAGTATAAGGATCTCCATTATTTCCTAGATTTTAATCCAAAGAGTATATGGACACTCAAAATGATCAATAACATCCAAAGTGGCATCATCAATATGCATTGTAATAACTTCTAGGACATGATCCCTTTTGCAGTTCCATGCAAATTTCTTATTATCAGTACCAATAAGGGGAACCGGATTATATAGATGTGGTAGCAAATGAAGCTATCAGAGATGTTTTATGATACCATCTCTCCATTGTTTATATTTTCCCCTTTCCAACGTAATCACAACAGGATGCAATGAAAACCCCATAATCAATTATGATAAATCTCTAAAAATACAAAGACAGTAGCCATCATCAACAAATAGAAACTCCCAAATACCACAAATGAATCCTTCCAAAAGCAAATAAATGCAAATAAAAGCCTAAAAATATGAAAAATTTGAGCAAAATAGAGGCACCTTTACACACAATCCACCATAAATTGATCTAAAGATCCTTCAAACATTCAAGTAGACTTGACTAGAACTATGTTGGTGAGGAACAATTTTCCCATGCACGCACGAGCCTTTGCTTGCACCAAGGTGAGCCTTTGCTCACATCAAGCTATCACATTGCAAATATATTTAAGGGAAAAAAAATAACCTCTTGTAGCCAATGTGGGATTAATTTTCTCAAAAATAATTTCACAAAAATTAGGGCCCGCACCACTACGACTGTATTATGCACTAGTATCAACAAAAGAGAGATATCTTGCAGCAGTGGTTTAGCAACCTGATTCACCTAGAATGGACAAGATCACAAATATATATATAAATACATGGATACAACTACCATGCTTGACCCCTTTTCATAGCAAGAAACTAGAGGCATCATTGGAAAATTCAAGTAGTTTATGGCTAGGGTGGTGCCAAGATAGAAATGAGGCCTATGAGAAAAAAACATGGCTGTAGATCGTAACCTTCCAATAGAAAAAAACATGACATCCTTGCCAAATAGCAATCATGATTCAATAGAAAATTGTGCCCCCTAGCAGGAAGAAAATCACATTGCCCCAGGAAAATTGCACGCCTGCAGTCTCCAAGAAAAATAGATGCCTCTTTTGTGAAAAAGAAATCAGGCCTCCTCAAATTCGAAAACATCGGCCTCTAGAAATCACTTTAGAAAAAATGCCGCTATTAGTGAATTGCTTTTGCAATGAACCAAAAAATGGCCTCAAATAAAGATAAATTTTCCTCTGGATTCAAATCATGATCCAATAGCAAATTGCACATTTCAAACACCAAAATCAAATGCCTCCT
>VDFB02073829.1:0-12028 GCA_007258455.2 Sequoia sempervirens
CAACATGATTATTGATCCCATTGATTTTGTTCCTCAACCCGAGGCCTATTTGAACATGGTCACAGTAACTTCTACTATTTTTCCTGCACTTGGTTCGCCGGATATTACATTTATAGCACAAGATCTACCCTTATACAACAAGCCTTCACCTCTTTACATTCTCGCTCACGTCAATGGTAACATTGTGATGGGAGTCTTGATAGACCCCATGAGTTATGTGAATATTATTATCGAAGAAACATTAGTATTGAATTCATTACAAAAGGAAAAGTATGGAGAAAAAAATCTACCATTTGTACCCACAATGGTATGAGTCTTAAACCTTATGGCTCAATCACTTTGTCCATCCTGGTTGGACCTAGGACTGTTGACACAATCTTCAACACTATTCTAGAGTCATACCTATTTAGAGTGAAGCTAGGCATTCCTTGGTTGGATTCCATGAATGGGATCACATCCATTATTCATAAGTGTTTAAAGTTTTCCCACGAGGGTGTCATGCATGTAGTGCATGATACTGGATATCGGCCTTTGGTATCTCATGGTGGATATTCACTAGATCACTTTTGGCCCTCCCCGGTTGGTCTGCTTCCTCCGAGAACATACCTACTTTACAAGAATTATGTGAAGTACAAAACTGGGAAAGCTAACCCTTCTTGCAATGGAAAAATTGGTCACCTCCTCTTCCCCAGATGAGAAGGAGCCCGTGCTTAAAACTACTCCTTCTCCAAGAGAGAAAGAGGAGTCCACACCAACCCCTTCTCTTCCCCGTAAAGGTAAAGAGAAGGCTATATCGTCTGCTCCCTTTTCCTCGAAGAAGGAGGAGAAGTGCATAACGACTCCCTCTCCTCGTTAAGGTAAAGAGAAAATGACCTTTTTTTGGACTACCCCATCCTTTCCCCTTTCCTAGGAAGAGTACTAGATGAGCAAGCTCAGTGGCTATCCTCTGAGTCTGATGATTCCTCCTTGGCGTAGGCCCAAGATTAGAATTGTGGACCTTCCTAATGAATTTCCCGGACCATGGTACTACTTATGCGACAAAAAGAAAGGTTCTCGTAGAGAATTCGATCCATGGCCTCCTACTGCTCCTGCTCCTAAGGCAGTGAGTAGAAAGAGGCCCTCGAGTTGACCCCTCCCGTCGCTCCTCAGCCTGCTCCCCTTACTCCTATACAGGAACCCATTCCTCCACCCACAATGACCATAGTGGACATTCCTATGGTCGAGTAGGAGCCTCCCGTCCCTTCGCAAGCTCCAAATTCTAACTCCAAGAGCCATAGAAACTGCCTTGCACGTGAGTGCAAGCACCGGTGAAAGGCTCTCCTAGCCGAGTAGGCCACCTCACAACAGAAGGAGGAAGAAATGACCACTCCTGTTTTAGGATCTTCCACAGTGTCTTCTTCCTCCCTTCCTTTTGTTTCCCTTCAACCTGGTTCACTCCCAACTTTCATTGTGAGTACAAATGTTCCTAAGCCTAAATAGGTACAGGTGTTTATTGCTCCTTTAGTGAAGCCATCCTTGTTGATGTTCGTCCAGGATATTCAACCCTTCCCTAAGCCCGTGGACATGGTTAACACTTTGGTCATGTCCGTTGCGGTTCTATCCCCCTCTTCCTCTACCCACTAGCTTCGTCTGTGGGGAGTTCATCTCCTCCCATGAAGAAAGAGGTGGAGATTGGTCCTTCCAGCAAAGTAAGATGTAAGAGGAATCCACCTTCACAAGGTGGCCCTGTGATGACTTGTTTTTTCCTTGTGACAAAACTAGTCTTGGCTTCCCTTGAGTTCGTCACTGCTCTCGAGCCATTCAACGAGCTTAACGGTGAATCTTAGGCACATCATGTGTTGTCCGCTAAGGATAAGCATGATGCTCTTGCGGGATGCATGTTTAATTCCATGGATGAAGTCCTGGCCCTGTCAGCGATCTTCACAAAATCGTTGACTTTGACTCCACAGGAGATTGGTGGAGAGGACCTTGAGGGGCCCTCTTCCTTGGCCCTTGTCGTGGGAGGGCCAGATGCTCCTCCTCTTAACATTCCACCCTTGCAGGCTCGTGCTCCTTCCCCTTATGAAGAACTAGATTGGGAAGCGAATGACCTCCTAGATGATCAATGTTAGGAGGAGGTCCCCTTTTCTTGATCTTGTGTGTGTGTGTTTTGTGATGTGTTCCCCTGTACTTGTGCTATATGTGACTGGATGACCCTCGTCACCCCTATTGGTGCTTGGATACAGGCGTGGTTTTTGTGTCGTAAACCTTCTTCTATTTGTACCATCATTCTTCCATGTTTGTGATTGATTTTTGATAAATTGGGGACGATGCAAAGTGTTGGGGGAATTTAGGCTTCCCTTCCATGTTGACCCAATTTTTTATTTTTTTTTCATGCATTCTTCCTGATCTGGTTGGGGATTGATGATCTTTCACCTTGCATCGGTTACCTATTATTATATGAGCTTGGACAGATCTAACCCCACTAAACTAGATCCCCCTGTGCCCTTTATTTGTATTTTTCTTTTCTCTTTCGCTTTCCCTTTATCTTTCTCTCTTCTTTGCTTGAGTTGTCCCTCCTATGTGTGACAACATTCTCCTCTTTGGTGCTTCGATTTTCAGAAAATGAATTTGTTGCCAACGAATCTTTTCTTGAGAATCTTTACAACATTTTCCTTAGAATTGCATTCTCAACTTGGAGCCCTAACGGAACGTGTTTCCTTCATCACAGGTTCGTAAAGAAAGGACTTGGAGACCTTCCTCTGAAGTGGGAACATCTTTGACTTCCCCTCACATGGGGGAATGACCTTCCTTTCAAATTCCTTGATGAAGTGAACATCTTTTTAAAGGATCCCTTGATGAAAAATCACTCTAAGGTGAACATTCACTTTTGAATTGTGTGTCCCTTGAGCGGACCCCCTTTCTTCTTCATTATGGGTCCCCTAGGGACCCTTTCTTCAAAATCCTTTGTAACAAATGGACTTTTTCACATCTAGCCTAGGGGCAGCCTGACTAGGTTCATTCCATTCACCCTTCTGCGTCTAGCTTGGGGACAACCTGACTAGATCTTACTTTTCAAACAACGCATCACTTGAGTGGACCCCTCTCCTTTTGAAGGGTTCCCCAAAAGGGATATTGCCCGAATTTTTTGGTTTCGCGTGACCAACCGCGCGGCAAAATACTCTATCTATGGGTAGGCGTGTCACCGCAGCGCAGGCAACTTCTATCAAAGTAGGTAAAGGCGTATGGCAGCTCGGCCGCTATCTATGAGGAGGATGTCAGCCATGCGGCAGACATGCTCTATCTGAAGTAGACATGTAATGCATGCAGCTCTGACTTCTGCCGAAGTCTTTGCTTCGCCAGGGGATTCCTCCGTAAGAGATCTTGGGGTTGCCTCGCCCCAGCCAGGTTCCGCCGGGCCTGCTCGAAGACGCTGGGGCAACTCGCGGGATTCACGAGCAATTATAGGTCCTTTATCTCGCCGCAACCGGGTATGCCAAACCGGTCGCTTTGCTTCCGCGGTAGTTTAGGTATGCTTTTCTAACCATGCTCTCTTCTTGATCCGCTTTCGCGAGGCTTTCATCAATATTCATGCTTTCAAAGCTAAAGAGGGAAAATGTATAAGAGAATTGCCTCTAGAGCCGCGATTCTGCACCCAACGCCACACTTTGCAAGCAAAGAAGTCGAGGCTTAGAATTTACTTAATCCTGTTTGGCGTCCCGCGTGGAGCCCTATTTAAATGTCGATTGGAGCATTTCTATGGGGATAGCATTAGTGGTGAGTAGACATCCGCATGACGCGCTTACATCCCTAGCAGATTCTTGCGGTTGAGCTAGTAGAGGCACGACTCTTACCATTGGAAGTGATGTTGTAATGCCTCCTTCAGTTGACCGACCTGAATATGGCCATTTTCTTCTTCATTCCTTCATATTCACTCTTCCAATTTGCATTCCAACTCTTGAATAGACTAAGCTTCCATTCTCTCACTCTCACAAGCTCACTTTCACTCACTTCCAAGCATTCCAAGCATTCCATTGCAACAACATCACACTCCATCAACTCGGTAGAGCATGTTTGAGACCATGCCATATGCAGTAGAGGCTTGAGTTCCTCTCATTTTCTCCCCCAAGCAGCCTTGAGTGTTCTTGGTGGAGGTGGTAAGCTTCCCTCTCCTCTCCTCTATCATTTAGTGAATAGCATAGTATTGCATTGTAGTGTTTTTTTTTTCATTACATTGCTTCTTTATCTCATTCTTTTGGTTGTCTGTGGTGGTGGAAACACCTAAACAAGGGTCTGACTAACGCAGGACCCTATACAACCACCCAACATTTTCCCTTCTTGTAGTGTGTAGGTGTGTGAGCTCTTAGAGAATCAACTGGCAAACGAGTTCATTGGTGAGATTCTCCTCATCTTTATCACTCTTGCTTATTTACTTTATCATATTAGAGATTATATAATTTACTTAGTTCTATCATTTTGGCCCTTTAGTTAGCTTGTTGGGCCGTTAGCTAGTTTTTAGTGACTTAACCTCATTTTTATTGTTGTCTGGCCATATGGATGACAACACACTTTTGAGATGTCAGTGCACCATGCTGTCGTCCAAAGTTCGTGCTTATGTCCTCAGATAGATAGCTTTCCGAGAGGAAGTGTTAAACCTAGAAACCAGCTTGCCTAGCCTCTTTCTGCATTTTGGGCCTGTTGAGTAGATGAGAGGCCCTACAATCCTCGTTACCCTCCCCTTACATACCCTAAACACTAAATTCAGCTAAGGTAAGTTAGGGAAGCCTCTCGTGTCTTGACCCTCTATTACCTAGGGTCTTGCACATGGTGGTCCCCCTCTCTTATAGTTTCCTTAGGATTTTTTGTGTAGGATTTCTCTTCCCTTGTCTCAAACTATCATTTTTATTTGAAGTAATCATATAGATTTGCAAATGCATTGACCATGAGACTTTTTCCCTTTTCAAAGCCAAGACTACATTTCTCTTTTGAGGGTTTTTGAGAGTTAATTAATTCATCAATAATTTTATAGCCTCCTCTCAGGTTTAGACCTTTGTCAATTTTCTCTTTGGTTTTTTTAAGTTCTTTTCTCAGTAAAACAATCTCTTCCTCAAGCTTCAAGCATTAAACATTCTTTTCATTAAGCTTGGTATTCAGGAAATCATCAATCCTCCTACCTTCTTTAACTTTGACTTTTAGATTTAAAATCAAATCTTCAAATTCTTTGGCTTTTAATTCACATCCAGTTCCTCCTTCTACTTGAGCTTTCAGTTTGCCAATTTCTTCCTTTGATTCTTTAGCTTTTACTTTTAATTCATTAATTGTTTCTTTTGAATTTTTCAACATGCACTCATATTTGATATTTTGCAATCTTGCTTCATCCAGATCCTCAAGAAAAGACCAGAGTTCTCCTTCAAAATCTGCTTCACAATTTTTTGGATTAATGTCCCAATCTTCAGGTTCCATTGTTTCTAGATCTGGATTTGGTATAAACATATCATTGATTTTTTCTATAGACCACATGTGTTCAAGAGTAGGATCAACCTTAGCTATTAAGCTTCTCAAGGAACTTGGCTCTGATACCAATTGTTGAACACAATGATGTGCTAAGGGGGGGTGAATCGACATATATTAAAACTTAACCATTCTTATTTGCAGATTAACAAAACATTACATTAACTGAAGAAAAAAAAGAGAACACATGCATCACATAAAGACACCAGGATTAAAGACACCAAGATTTTTTATGTAGAAAACCCAATGATGGAAAAACCATGGTGTGGATTAACTCACAATATATGTAGCTCACTGCTAATAAGAATAACAATGTTTGAGGCTCACTATCTATGGACTTGCAGACTAACATATACAACCTTAGAGAAAGATACAATGGAACCGATGAGAATCACTACATCAAATTAGGATACATCAAATTTATAATGAGAAAAATGATTATGAACTACTTTTGAAGAAGCATTTAATACATGTTGATGATGCAATCACTATTTTGCACAATTAGTGCTTTGCACTAATTTTATACACTTCATCTTTTACATTCTACTCTATCATTATTCACTATCAACCACCACCCTCACAAATGAATTTTATCTTCTATATATATCCTCTACAACAACTCAAAACCTTTGGTAGGTCAGCTCCAAGATGACCTTTAGAAGAAATGCTTGATATCTCACTGGTCGGCTCCAATTATGTATAATATTTGCAAGAGAAACAAATTTAGATTAGCACACGATATTACAGTATCATAACACATTCTCCAAAAAAATTTAACTAATCAGGATCAACTGTTGATGACAGAGACAGTTCTATCGACCCAAATAATAATACTACTACCAAAATTGCCATTTCTTCACATTTGCATTCCCAGGGAGAGACCAAAACTATCATGTAGACCAATAAGTAGGCATTATAGCTTATGCAAAATATCTCCTCAAACTTCTCCTAAAGAATCCAATCATCATATGCTAGTGCAAAAAGAGAAACCTACTGAATATATAAAAACAAAGCAATCCAGATAGACTATAGCCAACTATCATTCAAAAACTAAACTTGCAGATCAGTACATCACTTGATACTGCTAAGTAGTATGCTTTTATCATTACATAATATATTTACAAAACCAAAATATCATCCCTTCACTTTCGAAAGAATTTAAAGCTTTCCACTAGACTTTCCTCTGTTAGGGTACATACCGAAACACTGATACTTGCAACTCTCACTGTAAAAGGTGTGATAACTTGATTTCTTGGATGTGGCACCTTTACAACATAAACATCTTTCCTGCAAAACCACAAGACAAAATACGTCACTACGAAAGAATGTGGATCACCATATCATGACTTTGCCTTAGAGTCTGCTTTGTTAGTACCTTAGCAATCCTTCTACAACATATCTTTGCATGTGGTACATCAAACTAAGATGATATCAATGTAAACACATTATGAACATATCAAAACATTGCAATTAACCTTTGCATCACACTTAGTTACCATACTAAGCATTATTCTTCCCTATGCAGCTCTACAAACTTGCTCCTACTAATATCACAACATAACAACTATCTACAAAGTATGTACATACTTCAATATTACATCTAACATCAATGACAACTCATATTGGTTTGACATCAATGACAATACCTATTTCCAACATAACTAAGTAGGGAAAGGAATGTCCATTATGTTTGAAATTTTAGTAAATAAATATTTTAAAATTGTATACAAAGGCTTAAGAGATCAACACTTTGATTTTCAACTTTACCTTTTCCTTGAATTAAAATTTGGACTTGGATCCTTATTCCTTAAAATATTTAAATTCCTATTACACTCTTGTATCTATGTCACTACCTATTTTGATAGTTTACTTTGTATTGTCAAAAAATATTTTCTCCATGACCAAAAATATACTTTAAGACCCTTATAATTTCAATGGTTCCATGGTATCCTAAATTGATTTGAATTGTAAATTATTTAAGACATGTTAAGTATCTTATAATTGTGTATTTAAACACAAACTTATTTTTAGTTAAAATTCACATATGAACAAATCAATATAATAGACAATCACCTACACATGTTAGAAAATTTCACAAGATACAAATAAAAAAATGTGAATCATAAATATTCACTAATAAATTATAGAATATTTCATTAACTAATGACCCCATATTGAATGGTGTAATCATATTGTAAATATAACAAATTTAAAAACATGTAAAAATTTTCCACTTACAATTGTAAGATGGCATATAATGATTCATTAGTTCCATTCTCAACTGAAATTGTAGCCACTAAAAAATGTCTTAGGCTTGCAACTTCTAAATTCTCCATCATTTCCCCTTTCATTCTTCATAATTAAATAATTTTTAATTATTTAATTATTTTCTAAAGTCATATGCCTTCCATTAATTAAATAATTTTAACTATTTAATTAATTCTTTCCTATCTTTATTCCTTCCTAATTAATTAAATAAATTTTATTTATTTAATTACATCACTAATTAAGTCCTTTCTCTCTTTCTAAAAATCTCAAATAATTTTATTTCTATTTAATTGTAGGTCCACTTTTCCATAATTCATATGGCACTTAAATACAATTATTTTAATTATTTAATTATTCATTATCCTTTTCCTTGCTAAATTAAACAAATTCTAATTTATTTAATTGGTCCATCTCCTTCTTGAATTTTGAATTAAAATCATTATTTAATTCAAAAAAATTTCCTTTTATTACATTCCCAATTAAATAATATCTTTAAATTATTTAATTATTCTCATTGGTCACCTAAATTAAATACTAATTTTTATTATTTTAATTTCTCCTATCACCTCTTTTGTCTCAGGCTAATCTTATCTTCCACATCAAATCTTATCTCTGGATATCTCATTCACTTCATCCCCTTTGATTGGAATTTCTATTATCTCCCCATAATTCAATCTCAACCCTTCATTTCTTGTCACTGCCCTAATTCTTTGACTCTGCAGAACTTCTATTCCAGACATACTCAGATCATCTCAATTCTGGCCATTGATTACATATCCATTGATATCTTCAACTTCATTCTATTTCAGTTCTCAAAATGGCATTCTCTATATAAAACGCCATTTCTCCCTCCCTCATTTCAAAACATATGTGATATACTTTGATCACAGATACAACTTTGCAGCATTTGTCATCTTACTTCAATTAGTCTTGGCATATTTAGGCATAGGCATTTCACTTATATTGTCATAGGCATTAGGCATTTAGACTTTGATCAAATCCTTCAAAGCTTGGTGTAGGACTTAGACTTTATTTATAGATTGCTTGCACGTCAAATATGAGGGCAACACATCAACCAAAGAAGCTAGGTGTTACAAAAGTGAATCATGGAGGTCTCGACGGTTTTCTGGTATAATAGTTCTTTTGTTTACTTCCATTGTATTTTGTAATTGCTTTGGGTTTATTATCTCCATTGATGATCTCATAGAATTCTGAAATTTACCCTCAGTTACATTGGTGAACCCAACATATTTTAACACATTTTGAGAAATCTTGGAGTTGGATTCTTTTGTTGCAGGTTTGACATCATTGTGGATAAAGCCCTAGTTTCTAAAGAGTCGACCATAACTTTCAAATGGCTACGTATTTTTTCACAAAAAAAAATTTCGCAAATTTGGAATGACAGAATATGATTTCAATAAAAAAATCAGAATTTTTGGAGCTGTTTTGTATTTTTTATAATTTTTTTATGTTTTTTCATAAAAAATTAATATTGGGCGCAAAATAGGGAATTTTTCTGACTTCTTTATATTTCCTTTTGGAAACCTCTTGAGATTTTAGGACATGTTTCTGTCTCTGTGATTTTTCATTTTATCACAAAAGTTTCTAAAAATCCTATATTTGTTCCTGACTAGCTAACCCCCTCTACATTAGTAGTAGTGGGATCAATTATCTCGTTAGGGTTTGTTGTTGGTTTTGTGCATGTGCAGAAAATAAACACTTCAAAGGACACATTGGATGAAGTGGAAAAAAATGATGCATCTAACTATTTTTGTACATCGATAGTCAAAGACATATATTCAAACTACTGACATGTGGTTTTGCAGCTACGTTTGTCGAAGATTTATCTCTCAAACCACTTGTTTTCAATTTTTAATTTAGGAACATTTCATTTGGTGCTCTAAAATGAATTTTGTTTGCAAGTTTCTGATTGTGTTTGCAAAATGGTAGGTGAGTATGCTCTCACCTTGTGAAAACTTGGTGATTAGAAAATTAGACCCATTTTTATGTGTTATTACCCTCATGATTTGGTATATCGAAGTATCCTCTCCCCTTGCACATTCATGCAATTCTGGGTGTAAGAGAAACAGTTACTAACTCTAGAAATTGGGCCTGCTTGGGGATTTCATCACCCCAATGCACTAAACCAGCAACGGAAGCTAAAAGCCAGTTACCCCACCAAGATATAAATGTGAATCTTAAGGAAACTGCTAAGATTACGAGTGCGATGTGCTTCATACATAGAGTAGTAATTCTATAAACCCCGCTTGAGCTTCTAACTCTCAGCCGAGTGCCACCTAAAATGGTGGTTAATCTCTTTGCCCCATGTATTACCTCGAACGGGGTCCCTAACTAAACACCTTTGTGTAGTAAGCCAAAACCTTCTATTTTGTTAGCTTAACACCTGGCTGCTGTGGAAGGCAACCACTTTCACAGCTTCTATCGAGGTGTGGGATCAATTTAAGCAAGGGAGTTTCATGGGGGTTGGAAGCTTGGTTGGCCTCGAAAAGAGAGGCACCGTAGGGAGCTCTCGTGTGTTACTAAGCTTCTCAATCTACACGCTTTATCGACATGGGTTGTGGGGAAACCCACGTGGAATCTAGTGAATATTGTCCTAGCCTAACCTAGGATTGTACTTGTCTCATGTGTGCTTGCTTACAGTCAAAATATCGTTCTTGCAAGTATTTTCTGGATACTGAAACAAACCAAACAACGGTCAAACATCTAGAAACAACCAAGTCAAACATTGGACCTTTTTTGACCCATTTCACAACATGAACATGAAATCTTCCATAAACATGCCATCTTCATCACAAAACATTTTTGAGCTATTAATAAAAAGAGACTAAAATGGACGAGTATATGCAGAAGACTTAGAAGCCGCAATGCAAAATCCTGATATTGTCTCCTTTGTAGAAAACTCAGTCTTACAAGACCCTCAAAGATATTTAGCTATGCTTTTAGACCAAGGGGCTAAGTTACCACGAGGCTTTGACATAAATACTTTGCCACCTCCATCTGTTTACCCTCACCATCAATAGTCACTTAACACAAATCCTGCCATTAATTCACAACACACGTCTAGTTATCACCCTTATCCTAACTTTGACAAGGTAAACCAACTGTCCACTAGTCCATTCCAAGTCTCCATGTCATATGCTAGTCCTTCACCTATCAATCCTATCAACGTCTACATGCCTTATCAACCATCTATCAAGTCATGTCAAGTCCTCACATCCAACCATATCGATCCAGTCCAAGGCTCCATGTCCTATTTCAATCAACCTTACACCAATCTAGTCGAAGTCTCCATGTCATATCCTTGTCCTTCAACAATTAATCTAGTCCAAGACTCCCTGACATATCCGGTCCAAGACTCCATGTCCTATCCTTGTCCCTCACATGCTAGTCTAGTCCAAGTCCCCATTTCCTATCCTAGTCCTTCATATACTAGTCCAGTCCAAGTTCCCACATCCTATCCTAGTCCTTTGTTCATTAATCCTTTTCAAGTCACCCCCTCACAAGCCACATCTAGTCATGAAAATTCTATCATAGTCCAAAGTCAAATCCCATTTAATAAACTTGAGGATACATGTCAAAATGAAAGCCCAAAGTATGACATTATAACATCACCCTCATGTCAAGAACAAGGTAGTCCATCCCATGACCCTATTTTCAACAACCCCATCTTTGACCAAGACCCTACGATTGACCAAGAAATCCAAATCCATGACAACCCCATCTTGGACCAAGACCCTACCATTGACCAAGAAGTCCAAAACGATCCACTCCTTGACCTTTATGCCATTCATGATCAAACACTTGCTGAACCTATAAAGGCCTTGACTATTGACACTTCCCAAGATGAGACACTTGCCTCCATGGGGCACATAGACAATATTCCTCCAGAACAAGAATCTTCCACTAGGGACATGCTTGCATATGATCAAGTTATAGCTAAAATCATTCGACTCTATGACACTAAACATAATGATGGCTTTGACATTTCCTTGGAAGCACCAACAGAATCATCTGAACCTAACATCTCACACGATCAGACCAAAGATATCAGTCAAGAATATGTCCGACATGACAATGAAGCTAAGACACTTTATCAACTAGGGCCATCTATCTTTGTCAGAGCAGGCTTTCTTGCAGACGAAAATATTACAAGTAATAGTATCCACATACCTAATGATGGGTTAGCATCTTGTGTTCAAAACAACAAATACCCCATTGCAAATAGAATCTGTCAAAGCATGCAATATCA